>JAHKKF010498199.1:0-23025 GCA_019740295.1 Labeo calbasu | reverse complement strand
CAATACATTTCAACAGGGCTTTCATATTGTGCACTCTAGCTCCTCCGTGTGAGCGTGATCTCTCCTCTGAATTGCGAAGAGCAAAAATGCATCATAGAAAATTGTCCTAATATTACTGCATAAAAACAGCTGGCGACTCTGGAGAAATAGAATTGGCAACAATGTACATATACCAATAATGAAAGTACGTGTATTTTCTTAAACTGTCCAGTACCGATAGCAGAACCGTTAACGTCAGAGCTTATCGATACTCCGGTCTTTCGTAATTTAGCACCGGGGCTGATTTAATACCGGGTTTCGGTACCCATCCCTAAGTAAAACAAGTTACTTTCCAAAGGCAATTTTAACTTTATTTGGCTTATCAAGTGTTGATTTTGAATAAATTTAAAGATTTAGTTTATCCTATAAATTATATCGTCAAGAAGCTATTCATTTCATCCAGATAATTTGGTAAAATTTCAAAGCATCTTAACTTAAAACTGCCTCATTTCTGTTTAATCAAGGGTTGCCAGGTCTTCACAACAAAACCCACCCAATTGCTACTCAAAACTAGCCCATTTGCGTTTTGGAGGGGGTAAAAATCATGTTCCAGGGGTAAAATACAAGTTTTTTGGCGAACATCCTCTGGTAAATTTGCATTCCAGGGGCTAAATCACATTATCGCTTCAACCGGCGACAACAGTGAAAACTGTGGACTTGGCAACACTGGTTTAATGTCTACTTACAGTTTCGTAATTCATTACTTAAGTGTTTTTTTTATATTCCACAGATTTGCAGGACATTCCCGAAGAGAGTGAATCTGCCACAGACCCCCGAGATCGTGATGCTTCACACTGCTAATATTTTTGCAATTCTCAACCCAAGACTGGCCTGTTGTTTGATGGAAAAGACTATAGACTCCTTGAGCAGGTCTTCCTCTGAACAGGAACTTACTTACTTAGTTTATGAATATTCATTTCATTATATACATACAGTATTTAGTTGTATCCAGTAATTTTGCTTACAGCTTCTGTGTGGCCGTTTATGACATGTTAATATCAACATGTCTCTCCTTGGAATCCAATCATATGGCTTTTGACATCCATGGACCAATAAGGATATGCCAAAGCATCGTGATGGAGACGGAGTCATGCAAATAATGGGATTTTGCACTTGATAGCGGCATGAAATGGTCTTGGGATTCTTTAAGAGGAAACATTCTTTAAGAATCTCAAGATCAACCAAATCAACCAAACATAACGGATCCAGCTCAAGGGTACCAGGCAGAAACCAGTTAAACTGATGTACTGTATGTGAGAAACTCATCACAGTGCTTTGTACCAATTCTACACATGCTGGAGCACGAATAGAGCTTCTGTTTTTTTGTTTTTTGTTTTTTTGAAGTGAATCTTGTTTGTGAGAGGTCATTGTAAGAAATGTCTCTTTCTTGCGCTTTATTTTAAATTTATTTATTTTCCTTTATTTTAAATGGAAGGTTAAATCGTCTTTTGAGCATGTCGAAGCAGTTAGAAAGAAGCCATAACTTGAAATATACCAACATGACAGTCTGGGACCAAAACTACTGGCTATGTAACAAAAAAAACTATTTTCAGAGACTTGAGGGCTTTTTTATGAAGGTATTATATTGCAGTTTATAGCAATATATAGTACAGAAATATATTTACATCTATAGCAAAGAACTTAATAAACCCAGGAAGGTTATTATGATTGAGTATTATGATATTGGTTCCTCAGCCCACAGTGTGTGTTAAAGGGGAATACTTTGTAAATATAAGAAGCTTTATTGACTAAAATATATCACCACCAAAATCTGCCAGTAACACCAACAACATTTGATGTGTCTTACTACAATTTTGCTTATGTTTTAATTTTGTTTAAGAATGTTTTTTGCAATTACTTGACTGTGTGCCAAAAATTTCGCTTGGCTGAATATTGCTGAGATATATTATGCTTTTCTTTTAGTCAGTTCAACATTTCAGGAAGCAATGTCTTAGAAATTATTGTAGGATTATATTCTTCGTTTTGAAGTAATTATAAGATACATAGGATTTACTTAAGTCACATCAAAATGTTTGTATGGAAAATGACAGAAACATTGTTGAAGTGTTCATACAGTGTTTCAGATACACTGAAGTGGATATCAGATACTGTTGAAGAATTAAAACTGTTGATATACAACACCATTGGGATTGGTTTATTTCATTTGCGTGTGAGGAAATCAAAGTATGATAAAATTAGTAATATTAAAAGGACAGTTCATGCGCCCAAAAATGAGAATGGTTATGATTTACTCAACCTCATGTTGTTAAAAATCCATATGAACACAATGAAGATACCTTTAACCAAACAGTTGCTGGTAGCCATTGACTTCCATAGTATTTTTTATTTATCCACCCGCTGTGGGCGTGGCCATTTGCACATTTTATGGGTCTGGATTCCGGTCTCATCTGCGTCCAGCTATTTTTATCTGTACAAAATGTTCTGCTGCTTGATATTGCAAATAGATGTGATGATTACCATATTATTTCTATATTGTTATTTCTTATAGCGCATAATGAACCAGAAGTCTCACCCAACGTGAATACTGTTCTTGAAAATGTGTTTCTTTTACGAAAGAAAAGCATACAGGTTTGGAACAACTTGAGGGTAAGTAAGTGATAAAAAATCATTTTTGAATGAATTGACCTTTCGCAAAGACCCGCCCCCCTTCCTTACTGTTGCTATGTCCGATAATCCATAGCCCTCTCACTCCACAAATCATGTTCTCACGCAGTAAAAAAATACATTGCGTAGCGAAGAGGAAACTGACAAGGTGTCGACAGACAAGACAGGGCAGGCTACTTTAGGTATGAAACAAAGTCTCAGCTCAAATTTGGTAATTTTTAAAGAAATTCAAACAATAAATACAGTTCGAGGCTCTTGAATGCGTCGTGACATCGCGCTAAGTGAAAGTGGTAACGTTAACGTTACGTCAACCGATCACTGCACTCCCAACCAAATGGACAAGTTTATAATCTAATTCATAAATATTAAACCTTTTAAACGTTATTGAAAATACATACCGAATGACTGATACCATCTTTGTTTTAACGTAGGCTATGTTTGTTTACATTTATTTTCAAGATCTGAGGTAAATTATCTATCGTTGCTTTCAGTGGGCCTACGGCTATAAATATGACGCAATGTAAAATTCAACTATTTAAAAAATAAAAATTTTGCGTGTCACCGTGGCGCCTAGTTAGAACAAAAACTCAGATTAACATGGAAAAGATACCTTTTATCGCACTGTAGTTAGGACACGTTACACTTGCACAATTGCATTTGCACAAAGCAACTACTTCGTTGTCAAAATTAGCCTAAAATGAGCCTGATTAGTGATAGAAAACATCCATTTCCAGGAGCATAAACATAACATTTGAAAAGTTATAATTATTGTACTCACAGCTGTGAAAATAACATTTGTTAAATACAGTTTTATTTATCATATGTTCTAATATTTCTTGTTTTATTTTTAATGTGTTTTTCTAAAGCCATAATTTTGTTAGGCTATACTACTGCTAGTTGTAATAGTTACTACAGTAAGTTTGGTCCTTTTTTGGAACCCCCAAAAAAAAAAAAAAAAACATTTTGTCCCTGTTTTGTAATTTGTAGATAATCACAAGTGGGATTTCAGTGATATTTTGACCACTGAACTAGAAAATGTCCCCAGTTTTCATTTTAGAAATCTGGTAACCTTACAGTGGGGCATAAGCACTGATTTATACAGATTTAACACCAATACACCAAACTGTAAATTAATTACCTAATTAATAAATTAATTAATTACGTTTGTATGATATTTTTAGGATCAGCTGTGGGGCGGGGTTTATACCGCAACAGACCAATCAGAATTAAGCATTCCAAAAATCGCAGAAAAACAGATTTTCATAAGTTTTCAATCCTTAATTTCATAATAAACATGTACATTTAAATTCACATATGCATTTACACTTTAACATTTATCTGAATCCAGATCTTTGTTCCTGGCTAGCAGCTAATCCACAAAACAATGTCAGCCAAGAGACGAGTATTAATAGCTTGGTGGCACAGGCAGCATAGCTGGCATTCAGACACACACGCATATACTACCTCATCCATCACTTCACTGTCCTAAACCAAAAGAGTGCGTTGAAACAATGGGTAAATCTACTGAACAAGTCAGAGCACTTAAATAAAGAGTGATACACTGACTACCTCTCTGTTGCAGTGTAGGTTACCTTCTCTCACTTTGCAGTTAACTGCCTTTACTTTAGGAATTGCGTGGTATTTATCATAGATTTATTATAAAGCATTGACTTGTGTAAACTTTTGCATAGTACAAAATATAGCTTCTTTCTTTCTGAATGCATGAATCTAAATACAACAAATCTAAATTTGTTTTAGTTGTTCTTAAAGAGTTGCAACCTTACCCCACTCTCCGGGCTGAAAATAGTCAGCTCACCCATAACCCGACACCATCATTGTCCCTTTACATCAGCAAGAGCTCAATGGAACTTAAAGTTAAAGATGCACATGAATGACTAATCACTATTAGAAAAAGTGCTTTCATATTCAAATATCATTAAGCTAGTAAAGAATGCAGACAGATGCATGATGTGAAAATCTGTGCTAGAGGAGAACGTAACCTATTGTACTCTATAGTCTTACAAGACTTAATTTATGATTTTAAGGTTATTTCCTTAAATGCAAGCTTAGTTGACTAAAAAAATATTCTAGTTTTTGTTTTTATTGGTAACACTTTACAATAAGGTGTCATTTGTTGTATTAACTAAATGAACCTTGAACAATACATTTATTACACCATTTATTAATCTTTGTTAATGTTAGTTAATAAAAAGTTAAGTTAATAAAAAAACAGCCGTTCATTGTTTGCTTATGTTAGTTTACAGTGCATTAATTAATGTTAACAAACACAACTTGTGATATTAAAAATGCATTAGTAAATGTTAAAATTAACATTAACTAAGATTAATAAATCCTGCAGGCATGTTGTTCATTTTAGTTTATGTTAACTAACTAATGTTTTTAACTAATATTACCTAATGAACTTTATTGTAAAGTGTTACTGTATTGTATTATATCACTAATCATACTAAGATCATACTAAGGTACTTCTAAAAGTAGTAAAGAATGCAAATGGATAAATTATGTGAAAAGCTACTAGTCAAACTAGTAAAAAGTTTGAGTTAAGTAGATAAAAATGTATTGTTTTATTTTTAAATTTTAATTATTTTATGTACACTACAAGTCCAAAGTTTTTGGACAGTAAGATTTTTAATGTTTTTTTGTTTGTTTTTTTGCTCACCAAGCCTGCATTTATTTGATCCAAAGTACAGCAAAAGCTGTAAAATTATGAAATATTTTTACAATTTAAAATAACAGTTTTCTATTTAAATATTTTAAAATGTAATTTATTCCTTTGATTTCAAGGCTGAGTTTTAGCATCATTACTTCAGTCACATAATCCTGCAGAAATCATTCTAATATTCTGATTTGCTGTTTCGAGAAACTTTTTTATTATTATCAATATTTAAAACAGTTGAGTACATTTTTTCAGGATTCTCTGATGAGTAGAAAGATCCAAAGATCAGCATTTTTCTGAAATAAAAAGCTTGGAGTCAGCGTAATTTTTTTTTTTTTTTAATTATAGAAATCATTTTTTATTTATTTATTAACGATGCTTTAAATTGACCAAAAGTGATGATAAAGACATTTATAATGTTACAAAAGATTTCTGTTTCAGAAAAATGCTGTTCTTCTGAACTTTCTGTTAAACCTGAAAAATTCTACTCAGCTGTTTTAAACATCATCATCGTAATAAATGTTTTTTGAGCAGCAAATCAGAATATTAGAATGATTCCTGAAGGATCAGGTGACTAGGGTAATTATACTAAAATATCAGCTTTGAAAACAAAGGAATAAATTATATTTTAAAATATATTCAAATAGAAAACAGTTCTTTAAATAGTAAAAATATTTCAAAATTTGAGTTTTTGCTGTACTTTAGCTCAAATAAATGCAGGCTTGGTGAGCAAAAGAGACTTCTTTAAGAAACATCAAAAATCTTACTGTTCAAAAACTTTTGACTGGTACTGTACATAAAAATATGAAGTCTAAATAGAGTGTGCCTGCTTTAATAAAATATAAAACATATTTCCATATTACTTCCATTATTGTCATTTCATAATGACAATATTTCCATTCATTTTTAATGGAAGGTGTGTCCTTTTAACTGATAAATGCGTGTATGAATTGTAATTAATCACATGATAGCACAATAGTAAGAAAGCTACGCTTAAGTAAACAAACAAAAAAAACGCTAAAATCAAAATTAGAAATTATGACAATAATAATAAGTTAACATTTATGCGTATACATTTTACTAATAAACCTTACTAATAAAATAAGCCATTTGCTCTATGAATCAATATAGATACAGGGAGATAAATTATGTAGATGGCAGTTTGTTTGGGACTTCTGCATTCCAAAGCAATCTTACCACATCAAGTGTGGTTCCCCAAAGCCTAGTTATACGTGGTCAGGGAAGTTAATGATAGAACAGTGTCTCACATTAGAAAAAAAGCTGTAAAGTGATCATTGTGGCGACTGACGAGCCATAAAGGGAACAGTGCAGCTGGGGATGCGAGTAATGTAACACACACACAGACACACACCTGTGCCTGTCACAAACACAGTGGCTTTGTCTTATTATAGCCGAACCTCAGCTCTGTCCACTGGCGTCCATTCTTGTCTTTGTTGTGTCATATCTTCCAGCTCATTCTTTTAGAACAGAATGATCTTGCAACAGAAAAGCAAACATGTAGAAGAAAAACGTAAATATTTATATGTAAGCTGCATGGAGTATACAATTAAACTGAAATTTTAATAAGTCCCGAGAACCAGCGTTATATCACTACATCATCGGCACATCAGACGCCATACAGGACTTGTATATGACTGTATTAGGTGAGCTATAATGAGTAAGTGGGCGGGGTTTATTAGAAAATGGGTGTGACCTGATGCCCCCAAATATAAATGCCCTCCCACGTTCCCTGGCTGAGTTTGGTCTCTCTCCACTTACTCCCTCTCTCTCTTTCTCTGTCCACACTCATCGCTTGACCAGCTCCTGTTCCTTAACCACTAGCCCTCACCTCCTGCACTGACACTTTCTGTTTCTCGTACCGTGAGCCCTACTAACCGACGCCAAGATGGAGGCCATCAAGAAGAAGATGATGATGCTCAAGCTGGATAAGGAGAACGCTCTGGACCAGGCCGAACAAGCGGAGACCGACAGGAAAGCAGCGGAGGATAGAAGCAAACAGGTGAGGCGGAGATGGAAAGGTCAAAGGTTGTGAAAACTAAAACTGATATTGACTAAATGGGACGAGTTGGAGTTCATTTAACCGCTGATGTTTAGAAAGTGTTTTTTTGAATAATTTAAGACTTATTTGAATGTTTGATGCATCAAAGGCCCGTCTTTTTCACTCTAGACCAAAACAGAGTTATTTTAACAGAGTTACTTAATCTGTTAACCCAAAAATGAAAATTCTGACATTTACTTCCCTCATGTGGTTCCAAATCTGTATGACTTTCATTCTTCTGTGGAACAGAAAAGAAGACATTTTGAATGTCCCATTGACTTCCTTAGGTAATTTGTTTACAGTCAATGGGATCCAAAACCATTTGGTTACCAACATTCTTCAAAATATCTTCTTTTGTGTTCCACAGAAGAACAGAAGTCTTTCATAAGGGGAGTAAATGGTGACAGAAGTTGTATGTTTGTTTGGACTATCCGTTTAAGAATATAATGCACCTGGCCAGTGCTGCCAACTGTCCAAAGATCCTTCTTGGAAAACGAGCGCCCACCACCGAGGCTTGATATGCAAAGTCTTAGACCCCTGCACTAAGTAGCAGTTGCAAGGCTGTGATCTGCCACTGAAAGAATGCAGGGCGGATAAACAGAGTCTTAGCGAGAGATGGCGAAGGGAGTTGCGGAGAGGGCTGAGGATGTGTGAAAGTTTTAGGTTGCCTGTGAGTGTATTCACATTTAGACAAGGTGTAGCTTTGGTAAGCTCCTTATCTTTGATCATCAACGCACGGTGGGCAAAAAAGATACGGAAAGTGTTGCTTTGTGCCAGCTTGGGGTAGAAGAGATGAGGGCATTAGGGTATGTGTGAAGATGTATTATAGTGGATGATTTCATACCGATAATATTTCTCTCCCCCTCCCTTTGTATCTCCTCCACTCTCATATTTCCTGGCTTTCTTTCTCCCAGCATGAGGATGAGCTGATTCAGATGCAAAAGAAACTGAAGGGAACTGAAGATGAGTTGGATAAATACTCAGAGGCCCTGAAGGACGCCCAGGAGAAACTGGAGATAGCTGAGAAGAAAGCTGCAGATGTGAGTGATTGACAATCGCAAAGCACCAAATCACACACAACTCCTAAAACTTCATCCTGGGATTCTTATTGGTCCCGCCCCTCCATTCCTCTCATTCTCTCCATTCACTCCTCCACAGCTGACACTGTCGCTACCCCCTTTTTTGAATGTGATCTCAACTAGCCAGACTAATTTGTACCCTTAAATGTATTCATACTGTCATCTAGCAATTTTCACAATCATTTTAGAGGCAGCATAAATTTATGCTGCCTCTAAAATATTAATATACATAAACAACACTATATAAACATGCATAAACAATAACTAAACAATCAAATAATTTATATTGTTTATTTTACCACTGGCAAAGCACATAATGTGTATCTTTACACAATGTCATAAGACCAGTCAGGTTTATGTTTTACAGTTACTTAGGCTGTATGTGTTTGATTCACTAAAAAGAATCAAGACATTAGAGACATTAGTTCATTCACTACAAGAAACGGTTCAGGAGAGTCATTCATTCAGAATCAGACCACTAGAATCGGTTTGAAGTAGTCATTTGTTCAAGAACCATATTATACTGGTAGCGCCGCATGTTGTTGAATCACTAAAAAGAACCGGTTCATAGGAGTCATTCATTCAAGAATTAAACTACACTGGTAGTGCTGCATGTTGTTGATTCACTAAAAAACCTGGCTCATTAGAGTGATTCATTCAGGAATCGGCTACACTGGTAGTGCGGCATGCTGTCAATTCATTAAAAAGAAACAGCTCATGAGAATGATTCATTTGGGAATCAGACTATAGTGGTTGCGCTGTATGTTGTTGATTCACTACAAGAAACACTAGTTGGCGATTCAATAAAAAGAATTGGTTTGAAGTAGTCATTTGTACAAGAACTGTACTACACTGGTAGCGCCACATGTTGTCGAGTTGCTAAAAAGAACTGGCTCATAGGAGTCACTCAGTCAAGAATCGAACTACACTGGTAGCACTGCATGTTGTTGATTCGCTAAAATGAACCAGCTCAGAGTCATTCATTCGCATGCTGTCGATTCACTTTAAAAAATAAATATAAGAATATAAGAATGATTCATTTGGTTATCAGACTAGTGGTTGCACTTTATGTTGTTTATTCACTACAAAAAAGTAGGTTTAGGAGATTCAATTGTTCAGAATCAGACTACAATGGTTGTCGATTCACCAAAACATATCAGAGTCATATTAGAGTCATATATCATATAAGAGTCATTTGTTCAAGAACTGCACTGGTAGCGCTGCGTGTTGTCGAGTCACTAAATAAAACCAGCTCATAGGAGTCATTTGATCAAGAATCGGACTACACTGGTAGCACTGCCTGTTGTTGGTTCACTAAAAAGAACAGTCTCATTAGTGCTGTTCATTCAGGAATCAGCTACACTGATAACATGTCACATGTTGCCGATTCACTAAAAAAAGCAGCTCATAAAATAATATATTTGGGAATCAGACTACAGTGGTTGAGCTGTATGTTGTTGATTCACTACAAGAAACGGTTCAGGAGATTCAGTCATTCAGAAGCAGACCATAATGGTTGCTCTACATGTGGTCAATTCACCAAAAAGAATCGGCTTGTAAAAGTGATTTGTTCAAGAACCGTATTACACTGGTAGCGCTGCATGTTGTCAAGTCACTAAAAAGAACCAGTTCATCGGAGTCATTCGTTTAAGAATCAGACTAAACTGGTAGTGCTGCATGTTGTTGACTGACTAAGAAACCCCCGGCTCATTAGTGCCATTCATTTGGGAGTCTGCTACACTGGTAGCGTGGCATATGTTGTCGATTCACTAAAAAGAGTCAGCTCATAGGAATGATTCATTTGGGAATCAGACTACAGCGGTCGTGCTGTATGTTTTCGATTCACTACAAAAACGGCTCATTAGTACCATTCGTTTAGGAATCGGCTACACTGGTTACACTAGTCAGCTACACAATTCACTAAAAAGAAGCAGCTCATAATAATCATTCATTTGGGAATCAGACTACAGTGGTTGCTTTGTATGTTGTTGATTCACTAAAAAGAACTGACTTCATCAGAGTCATTAATTCGGGAATCAGACTAGAGTGGTAGCACTGCATGTTGTTGATTCACTAAAAATAACCAGTTCATGGCAATCACTTGTTTGGAAACTGGTAAACCGGTCATGTTTGTTTTACACTGTAAATTCAGTAGCAAAGTTGTGGCGACACTAAATAAAAATAAATTCTCTTATATTTAAAATGTAATGTTGTATTCCATCCACACTGGCAGACAAACGCACTTTACAGAACCGAGAACTGAAAAGTGTTTTATTCTGAAACAGAATAAATTCTTGGTTCCCAACTTATCCATAACTCACACATGAGGTGACAAAAAAGTGTGGGTGATATTGTGTGTATTACTCTTGCCTGCAGGCCTCAGTGAGAAAATTACTACCTTGAGACTGCTGATTTAGCAGCAGGGCTGTAAATCAGTGTTTGTGAGAGGAACACAATGAACATAAGAAAGAACATTCCAGGCATGAACAGACTCTTAGTAGAGGTTTAAAGCTTGTGAGTTTTGCATTTTAGCATCATTCTTCTCTGAGTCACGTTTGGAGTGTTTATGAAAAACATGGACTTTAAAATCGACAACCATCTGCTAATGCTTTCATACACATCTCATATACGTCCCAACAACTGAGTCATTTCAAATAAGAAGAAGGCCATTGTGTAACGTGACTCCCTCTGTGACAGCTAAACTAAGGCTGTGGCATCACGCTCTACGCTGTGACACCAAGTATGTCTATCTATTGCCTGTCGTTATCCCTTTGTTCTGGCCTCCGGATATAGCAAGCACACCTGTTGTCATAAAATCCGGCCTTCAGAAGATGAACTGAATACCAAAGGCTTTAAAAAGTGTATGTAAGAGAGGCGGAGAATGAAAAAATAAGAACATAATACATTTAAAAAAGCAGCTTAAATCAGTCCGTTGGTTTAGAGACATTTTGGGCACTTTTTTTAACCAATTTGCTCTAAACCGATAATTTCTAAACTTGCAGGAAGAGAGAGAGCAGAAAAAGACCTGCAGATTTCATGTCAGTACCATAGGGAGACACGCTGTAATATAACATTATAATGCGAGGAGGATTTATTGTTTTGAATCTGGCAACCCCTAATCAGACAAGCAGCATGAGAACAGTAGCTCCAAACAGAGGGTGAGTGTGGGTTGCCTCCATTACAGCTGTCGCTTCGAAATCTATTTTGATCTCAACCTTGAGTCAAAACTTCACCACCAAGCTATCACTTACCTTGCTACCCCACACAGTTAAAAAGAGTTTAGCAATAAACCCAGTTGGATTTAGTGGTAATTTAGAGTCCAATTAGTCACTCATCATCATGCAGCGTGAGCTTGACAGACAGGCCGACCAGACGCAGTGATCCGGTTTGAATCTGAGGGTGGATTCTTTAAATAGAGCTCTGAGCAAGCAGCCGAACATTGTCCAGAGCAGTAATGGTGAAAATGTGAGAGGTTGAGGATAGACGCAACCTTTGTACCTAAATGTATGCACGTATCCATAAACATAGAGCTGAAATAGTAAGAGCACAGTCATTGTTCCTGAGGTCTTCTAAATGCTTAAGAAAATGTGTGTACAGCTGCTGTGGGTGGATGAGTGGGTCTTACCATGTTGATGTAAGTGAGCACGTGTTTATGTGAGTGTGTCTTAAGGTCAAAATGTCAAACCGTGCGTCTTGTCACCTATAACCTATAGCGTCAACAGGTCTTTAGAGACATAAGCGTCAGCTTACCATCTCTGCTCTCAGTAAGAGTTGAAATGCCCAGTTCTGTCACTTTTACCTCTTTCACCACATTTCTTATAATCTCATTAGTAAGAAATGTTTCTTAAGCAGCAAGTCAGCATATTAGAATGATTTCCGAAGGATCACGTGACACTGAAGAATGGCTGCTGAAAATTCAGTTTTGCATCACAGGAATAAATTACATTTAGAAAATATTCAAAGTAGAAAACAGTTATTTATAAATTGTTTTTACTGTATTTTTTCCTTGTGTTTTCCCCTCTCCGTATGAGTGGGGCTTCTTGTTTTGACAATCTAGATGATGTGGCGCCATCATCTGGTGAGATGGTTGCAACATATGATAAAAGGGCCCATCCCAAGTTACATGGGGTCTGGAACATGTTCCACACTAGTGAAGGGAGGCAGGAAGGGAGAAACAGGAAATGATGATGCAACATGATTTTGCGGTGCTCGTCTAAAACAGGATGATTCAGGATCAGTCAACATTCCTTTACCCTTTAACACTGTTCTGAGGCTAAACCTTTAAGGTCTGTCAATATTAAAAGTATTTGAAGTAAGAATTACAAAATCAACATATAAAATCCATATCCTTGGGCATACTTTAAACAGCGTTCAGGACATATTGTACAAATGCAAGAAAGATTGCACAGAAAGACAACAGACAGCATTACCATAGTCTTGTTTGGTTTTGCCCAGGCCTGTGAATTCTGCTTGTTCAGTTTTTTTCTTTATGACCTCATGTTATCCTGTGGGTAAATTAGGTAATAGAATCTCTCAGTAGTCTTAAATCCAAATCACAATCTTAGACTATTACATTTCACTGAAAAATACAATTACACATTGTTCAAATCTCTCAACTTTATAGGTTTTCGTTGAAGGTAAACACAAAGAAAACATTCTTATTAGCTAAAATGAAATTTAAAGAGTTAGGTCCAAAAATGAAAATTCTGTCATTAATTACTCACCCTCATGTCGTTCCAAACCTGTAAGACCTTCGATCATCTTCTGAACACAAATTAAGATATTTTTAATAAAATCTGAGAGCTTTTTGACCCTACATAGCAACACAACTGACACATTCAAGGCCTAGAAAGAGAGCAAGGACAGTGTTAAAATAGCCATAAAAGTGAAATTTTATGAGCAAAGAAAACAAAGCTAACACCACGCACGTTATTATTATGGTTATTAGGGTATGAATGTTGACTAAAAAGTTAAACCAATTGGTCTGTGTCTATTACATGTAGGCTACACAACAGATTTATCAATACTCAGACACAAGTGACACATGAAATGCATGACTGTGGTTTTGTTATTATTACTCAGACCGCACTAAGAAACTGAATCAGGGTTTGCTTGCTCAAGAGCAAGGGAACTTACTGTGACACCATTAATGAAATTACACGTAATGACAAGTAAAGGATTCGTAACACTCCTTGTTCTCGTTTACAGCCTAGATATGCCAGACATAAATCAGTGGATGGTGGTTCTGAAGGATTATAAATGACACATAATTAGCCGTCATAAAGCACAGAAATGTAATAGTGAATCATTTCATGATATACATAACTGTTTATGTTAACATTAATTTGCTTTTGTGAACTTTTGGCATACTTAGTTGGGGTTTAAAACTTTTAAACCCCAACTAAGCCAGCCAAAAGGTCACAACAGTTGAATTTGTTTAAATTGTTCAAATTGATTAACTTTACACAGCCATTTAACTGAACTGACTTGAGCTGAATAATGTCTTATAGTCTTATATTTTAAGCTGGCATCATTGATTCTATTACTCTGTTTATTACCATAAACTGGTCTAAAACATTTTATTTTTTTTCAATTGCTATGTAAACAAATATAAACACATAACTTTTTAACATTAACAACAAGTGATAATACTCTACCAAGTATTTGAATGTTTTTAAAGAAGTCTCTCCTGCTCACCAAGCATGCATTTATTTGATCCAAAGTACAGCAAGAACTGTAAAATTTTGAAATATTTGTACTATTTAATATATCTGTTTTCTATTTTAATATATTTAAAAATGTAATTTATTCTTGTTATTTCAAAGCTGAATTTTAGCATTACTCCAGTCACACGATCCTTCAGAAATCATTCTAATATTCTGATTTGCTGCTCAGAAAACAAACATTTATTATTATTATTATGTTGTTGAAAACAGCTGAGTAGAATTTTCTTTGATAAACAGAAAGTTCAGAGGAACAACATTTATCGGAAATAGAAATCTTTTGTAACATTGTTTGTAGTATTGTTTCTATAATTTCTTTCCAAAAAAAAAAAAAGTATGCTGACTCCAAGCATTTGAATGGTATACTGTATAATTTTACAAAAGCGTTTTATTTCAGATAAATGCTAATCTTTGGTTCTTTCTATTCATCAAAGAATCCCGAAAACATGTACTCAGCTTTTTAAATATTGATAATAATATGTTTCTTGAACAGCAAATCAGGATATTAGAATGATTTCTGAAGGATTATGTGACACTGAAGGCTGGAGTAATGATACTGAAAATTCAGCTTTGATCTCAAGAATAAATTACATTTTAAAAAATATTCAAATAGAAAGTAGTTGTTTTAAATAGTGAAAAAAAATCACAATATTACTGCTTTTGCTGTATATCAGATCAAATAAGTGTTTTTATTGTTGTCACCTTAGTGGGCCCAGCTACTATGATGGCAAATCATGGATTGATAAGATTATTACAAAATAATATAAAATAAAGATAATTATTTACTATTTTCTGATCATATATACAAATATATATATATATATATAAAAAATAATGAAATGGACCCCATGAACTCAATTCCTTTCTCTTCCTCCTCAAAATTCCTAACATCCTAATAATCACAGTAGTCTAAAAGTTTCCCACTGATCTACGAGCACATTCCTGGATTTTAAGGAGTGGCCTGGAATGCCAATGATTTATTTGCCCTACGTCATCTACCTGGCCAGGACACGTGTAAAACAAGGGTGGCTGTTCCGTAAGAATTACGCAGGTCGCACAGAAAACTGCTGACCGGGGATCAACCTTGAACCCGTTCCGCTGGGACTTGCCTCTGCGCTGCCGCTGATCCACGATCAGCTGCACCACATTCTCAGCCCTCAAACCGTTGGGGACTGGGTGGGGTATCCGGAAGTGAGCCGAAAAAAAAGGAAGAGTTCAGGCAACTGAACAAATTGGGTGAAGAGAAAGCAAGGGGAGGGGAAGGTAGACTTCATGACATTAAAACTCATTCATTAATTCGAATGAGAAACCGAATGCCAGCTTGAAGATCATAACGCTTGCCACGTCCTTGCTAGCGCTAAATTCAACTTTCAAAACCTCCTGGTCGTGATAATATAACTATATCGTTCCTGCTTTTTACAAACACTATTATTTGTATCTAATACAACTAAAGAAAGCATCGGTCCAATCAAAAAGACAAGCGCGTAAAACATCTGATCCTCACGTTACTTCCACTCGCTCTGCGTTTGACTTGTTGGCGGGGCGTTGGTGCCTTGGACTTTTTTTTTCCTCCTTCTCTTCTTCGCGGCTCGGTCCACTACGCTGCTCGAGAGGAATCTGATTTATTCGACCACACTACTCTCCTAAACTAACACATTAAAATGGCCGGATCCAACAGCATCGATGCAGTCAAGAGAAAGATCAAAGTTTTACAACAGCAAGCTGATGAAGCAGAAGAAAGAGCCGAGATTTTGCAGAGACAGGTCGAAGAAGAGAAGCGTGCCAGGGAGCAGGTAAGTGTATCAACGTCGCGATACTTTCATTCACGTTAAATCGTTTCATTTCTCAACATAATCGCTATATTGTATCACATGCGTTTGTGCGGAGCGGAGGTCGTGCGTTTTTTCTTCTTTCACGCCCAGATTCTACGCCCTATACGAAGAATTATGTGTTTGTAACTCTATAAAACTTGTTTCGATATCTTAAAACACATTAAGTATGTGCTTAGAGTGGTCTATTACAACGATATGTTTATTCTAAACCATCAAGACTAAGAAAAGATGGGCCGGTTAGATGGTTATTGCAAAACCTTGAAGCTAATGCGCACATTGACTCATCTTCATTGAAGATTTTCATTTTCACCCGCGTTTGTAGTTCATAAGACAAATGCAGAACGCAAGAGTAAAGATATGTTAGCGTATACAGATGTAAAAATCGTAGGATGACATGTCACTTTGTATGCTTAGATGTGCTAACCTCAGATGGTTTTTAGCTCATCCTCTTAGTCTCGCATTGTTTGCTGGATTTTTGCGGGTGAGGCCTAAAGGAAGTAACAAAATAGTTTCCGCTGAATCACCCATTCTTTCTTATTTCTTTAAAGAATCGTTAATTTGTGTTCAAAACAGTGCTTTTCGCACCATTGGTGCGTTATCTTTCGAGCACGTTAACATCTGGGTCATCAGGTGCTCATCGGCACTTTGAGTTGTTCACGCATGTCACTTGGGCTTTTAGCAGCCTATATTTTAACCTTTGGCAACTTTTGTGAATTTGTATTGATTTAGACATTCGTCTGGGTTGGGTATTTTTTTGCTTCAAGTCGCTTATCATTCAACCATGCCTTCCGTCTCATTGGCATTGCGTGAGATGAACTCACCCGCAGACTTTAGATTCCTCAGTCCTTATTAGGAGCGAAACTCCAGTGTTTGTTAGCGGTGTCGTCATATCCGGAAGCCGTGCACGAGCACTGTTTCTCAGCTGACGAGGCGCGGGCCCCGCGGTTGTTAACCTGGTTTTGCGCTTCGGGCCCACCGAGTAAAACTTATCAGTGGACGTAAAAAGCTCAAGTTACTGTATAAACCATGTGTAATCTGTAATATTGTAAAAAAAAAAAAAAAGTTTTTATGTCAATAAGCATGCAGAAGTGCCCCTCCTTAATCAGTTGCAGTAATGAATGAAAGGCACAACCGCGTCCTATACAAAAACTACCGCAGGTTTTGTCGTTTCTGATACAAAACTAGTAGTTATTTCGGAATTAAACTGATAACCTTTTAACTGCTGCTTCCTGTAAGACTCTGAAATCTTCTTGAAGTTGTTCAGCTACATATGAACTAGATAAGGCTGGTTCCCCATCAGACCTCAGTACACAAAGACAAGCACTAATTCCCCTGTTGTTTTGGTTGTTACATGGTTGCTAGGGTGTGGTTAGGAAGTTGTAGTGGTATTGTGAAAGGCTGATGGTTATCTGAGTCAAAAAAGCCCACTGCTTTGTCTCTACAATGTTCTGATCCAGAGATATTCTTTTCCTTTATATCAGAAGGATTTTCACCCATCTTTCGTCTGCTAGGTTAACATCAGAAAGTCTAAAAAGTCATAGCACACCTTTTCTCAGTACACGGCATCATTCATGCCCATAACTCAAAGAGTGTGACAGGTTCCACGCTGAAATGTTGTCTAGGACAATGATTTGAATAATCCCTGTTCTTAGTCAGAGCATTATTAATAGTGCCGCCTTGCTAAAACAATTTTAGTCACTATGTACACTTACTCATCACAAAATAATTGCCCATTGCAAACATAGTGGTGCCACTCTGCTCAAGCAGAAGTTCCCAGATGATTCCACCAAAAGTTTTTCCATTGTCTCACTGGTTCCAGTTTCCAGTTTTGACTACGTTTGTCGCCAAGTCGTCTTGGCTCTTTCAGATTATCCCAGTGTTTTGCCATCCTCCTGTTTCATATCTCAAATCACTTCACGCTTCCTGTGTGGCACTTGATGTTCAGTGGAATAGTGTATCTGGACTAATCTTCTGTTTTTTATGTTTGTCTTGTAGGCTGAGGCAGAGGTGGCCTCTCTGAACAGGCGTATCCAGCTCGTTGAGGAAGAGTTGGATCGTGCTCAGGAGAGACTGGCCACAGCCCTGCAGAAGCTGGAGGAAGCTGAGAAGGCCGCAGATGAGAGCGAGAGGTATGTGCGCCTAGTGAGGCATACACATTCAGAGTGATGTTATATCTTCGTTCATCCCACCCTAACTTGGCCTACTTCCGTTTAATTCGCTGTCTCTGTGGAATAGAGGGATGAAGGTGATTGAGAACAGGGCTCTGAAGGATGAGGAGAAGATGGAGCTCCAGGAGATCCAGCTCAAGGAGGCCAAGCACATTGCTGAGGAGGCCGACCGCAAATATGAGGAGGTGATTTATCTAGTATTATTATATATTATTTAGTGAGGTTTTTTTGTTGTTGTTGTTTTTTGTAATTTTAGTACTTCAACCTAAACTTTACTTCATTTGCCAAGGCAATATTTCTAATTTAATTAATATTTTTATTCATTTCAGCTTTTTCTTTTCAGAAATATTTTTGAATAGCTTTAGTTTACAGTAACACTCATTTTAACTAGATTTAAGTATTCGTTCAATAAAGTTAAAACATTTTCATGACTGTGAAGTATTGACGTGTGTTACAGGTGGCACGTAAGCTGGTGATCGTTGAGGGAGAGTTGGAGCGTACAGAGGAGAGAGCAGAGCTTGCTGAGAGGTTAATTTTAGATTCAAGATCAATATATACATACACATAAACACATTTACTAAGTACAGACCACACATACTGTCCTCTTTAGCTCATTTTTTTCTTAGTGTCCATTTAGCCCTATTAAAACTCAAATTCATTGTTCTCTCAGCGTGAGAAAATGCCTCATTTTGCATGACAATAGGAATGCTCTATCATAACCATAATCCTTCTTTGTGTGATTGTGTGTGTGTGTGTGAGAGAGAGAGAGAGTGTGTGTGTGTGTGTGTGTGTGTGTGTGTGTATGAGTGATTTCATTGGCTTGACTCCATCTTAAATTCATAAGTCCCCCTCCCTTCTCATTTGTGTTTGGGCATGTGTGACCTTTGACCTGACATACCTTCCCCTCCCCACTCAAACTAACAGCCATGTCAAGCAGATGGAGGAGGAGCTGAGAGCTCTTGACCAGACATTGAAGACTCTGCAGGCCTCAGAGGAGAAGGTATATATGCTAGTTGCAAAATTCTTTGTTTATATGTTATGTGGCCGCTTATGTGTTTGTTGGGATGTACAGACAATTGGGGAGAATGTTGCTTTCTAGCTGGATCTGGATTCTGTATATTTGAGTGAAAGTGAGCTAGCAAGGAAAAAGAAAAGAGCGTAAAACCAGGACTCCTCCTTCCAGCACTGGTCGTCTTTTTATTTTTTTTATTTTTTTCTCTTCAATCTGTGCTTCTACTGTTTTACCTGGTTCATCTTTCCACCCTATCCCTTAATCTTTCCACCTTCCTTCCACTCATCTAACCATCCATTTCCAGATATCATTCTTTCGTAAACCGCATGAGTCGTGTTTACTTGAAAGTGGCATGATGTGCATGTTCATGTAACACGCTTCAGTCGCTGTGTGATTTTTATGTCTCATCTGCCTAAAACCAAAGCGTACGTGTTCATGTTCCACAACAAACTGCTTAGAACAGCTCATGACAGTTCTCAGTTTTAGAATCATGCTAGTTTTGGTTCCTTGACACTTATAAGCTGCTCACACCACCACACAGTACTTGTTATAGCATGTAATTCGAGGGTTACTATATATTCACTTTGTAGTAGGTTCAAAATCAAAGACTTTTGGCATAGGACAACACAGATGCACTACTTTAACACACTTTAAAGTTTATCCAAAATTGAAATTGTTTACTCATGTGGTTTGAAACGCTTATGATTTTCATTCTGCTGTGAAACTCAATAGATATTTTGCAGATTTTCCTGTTTTGTATAATTATGGTGAATAATGAGAGCTGTTAATTTCCAAAACTGACAAAGTACCACAAAAGTGGTTCATACAAATTTAATTATTTGCTAAATTCAACAGTTCAAAAAAAAAAAAAAAAAAAAACACTAAAAGAAGACTCTAACACTTTACAATTAGGTGTCATTCAGGGCTTGACACTTTTCTTTTAGGAGCAATTTTTAATTTTTTTTTAAATTAAAACAACAGATTAAAAACAAGTTGAATAAGAATAAGTTACCAATCAAATGAAATCAGTATTAACAAAATTATTTTGTACTAAAAAGTTGGCACAGAAGAACACAAAATTGGCTTGTAGGTGTATTTTCATGTTTAATGAGGCTCAGAGGTGGCAGTCAAATTCGTAAATTATTCTCATCATGAGTGTTTTAAATATAAAATTTTGAATATAGAAATAATGATTTTTTTTTTAATAACTGAAAAGATACTTTAAAAATTAAATTAAGACTGCCAGTAGGTGGCGAGCAAGTTGCTGATTTAATTACTGAATCGTTCATTCATTTGATTCGTTCAAACAGCTGATTCATTCAGGAATAAAGCAAGTGACTGTCCTTGTGAATGGAAAATGTAATCATAGACTCACTATATTTGTTTAAATACGCACAATCATTAATAAACGAAACACTGCTGTGTTTGTATGGAGATGTGCATGAACTTATGATTTTAATAAAGCATTAGTAAATCCTGAAATTAGCATTTAAGATGAATAAATTCTGTAGAAGTATTGTTCAGTCTTAGTTCATGTTAACTAATGAACCTTACTGTAAAGTGTTACCGAAGTCTCTAATGTTCACCAAGGGATGCGTTTATTTAATCAAATTAATGTTGTAAAATTATTAGTTTAAGAACCAGCATCCTTTTTGTGGCCTTTGATCAATTTAATATATTCATGCAGAGTGTTTATTTTACAGAGACATTTTAGAGCTCCTCAGTCCTTCAGTTGTATGGTAATGTGGGCTGCAAAATAATATTTTTGTGTTTTCAGAAGAAAGTGATATTTGTTTTAAATGACATGAGGTCAAGTAAACGACACAACACTCATTTAAGGCCTCTCTTCTACTGTTCATGTGTTTAACATCATCTCTATTACTCTGCCACTGCTGCTGGCTTGTCTTCATGTCTTCCCTTTGCCCTGTGCCCCTTTCTTTTCTGCTTCCTCCAAAATCAAAACGGCTGCTCTGTACATAGCAAATGCGCTGAGCTGGAGGAGGAGCTGAAAAATGTCACCAACAATCTTAAGAGTTTGGAGGCCCAGGCTGAGAAGGTAGGGAGCGTGTGTGAATGTGTGTTTCCTTCTGCACGATCTCTGACTGGCTGCAGTGTTCATCCCTTTTTTTTTAACCCTCAGAGGAACTGATTCAATGTGCCTTGCAAATTGCCTTCCGGGCAATCAAATATAGGCTTCCTAATTACCAAACCAGTGATTCTGGTCATGTGAGCATAACATGAACGCCCTCATTTAGTGTGCCCTTTTGCCTGCTGTACGGCTGTACATCACCACCCGAAGCAAAAGGCCACATATGTCGGACCAGATTACAGTGGTAGACCATTACGTCAAGAACTGTAATTGGCCATAGGGTTACAGTGAAGACCCTCTTTCTCATTTTCCATATCCATGACACCATTAGACGAGATGTTATTCAGCATGCCTGAAGCACTGTTGCGTAATGCAATGAATGAAGAGTCACCATTTTGGTCACTCATAGAATCAAGCGCAACCGGTCTTGGACGCCTTTAGAATAATAAAGCAGAAGTAACTCTAATGAGTGCTGTGTTGCATGAGATCAGCTTATAATAGGGAAACGCCCATCCTTTGCATGTGATTCTGCGGCATGCTGTGTGTTACAGTACAATAGAATTTTAGACAGAATCCTTTTATTGGATCTTGATTTATTTTCCTAATCAAATCTGTTGTTTGCTGCACATTATGGTTTGCATACGAAATGGTGTTGGTTTAACTATGGAACTGCACAGCCTATTTTTCCCCTCCTAATTTCAGTGGCACATTTCAAAGTGAATTTTTAGTCATTTTTATTATAGTGTATATCAATGTTGTAATCCCTGATTGATTTGACGAAATAGTTCTTTCTGAGTCTCTCCTCCTTGAATTCTGTTATCGTACCTGGTGTTTTGTTGATGTTGCAGCTGCATTCCTACGCACATGTCCTGATCTGTTTAAATCTCTGGCAGCGCACAGCGGCAATCTCAGCCATCGTGTCACAAGCCTTGCACAACAGCAGCAGGCTAGGACTCGGCCAGCCTGCATAGAAACTTCGAGGAAAAGAGGGGGGAAAAACATGCCTCATAATGTCAAAATGTAGACAGCTGCGCTGCTTTTCACCTCAAGAGCTGTTGTAGAAACATGTCGGCCTTAGTGTCATGAAATCGGTTGTCTGTTTGAAGGGTGCCAAACTCGCACGATGTGTGTGTGCATGCTGAGTTGTAAGATTCTCAGAAGACCCCACCCCAACTTGTATTCCTCTTTTCCCTACAGTATTCCCAGAAGGAAGACAAGTATGAGGAAGAAATCAAGATCCTCACTGATAAGCTGAAGGAGGTGAGATCATGTCACTTAGATGATTTGGTTTCTTTTAGGGTTGCCAAAGATAATGTTTGACTCGCATATATGACTCTGGACCACAAAACCAGTCTTTAGTACAGGTATATTTGTAGCAATAGCCAACAATACATTGTATGGGTCAAAATGATCGTTTTTTTTTTAATTTTCTACCGCAAATGTATCAAAACTTAACTTAATTTTTGATTAGTAATATGCATTGCTAAGAACTTCATTTGAACAACTTTAAAGGCGATTTCCTCAATATTTAGATTTTTTTTTTTTGTTTGTTTTTTTTTTTTTGCACCCTCAGATCCAGATATGTAAAAAGTTGTATCTTGGCCAAATATTGCCCTACAAAAAAATTGCCCGTTATGACGGTTTTGTGGTCTAGGGTCACCTATTAGATGTGTGTGTTTACTGTATTTGTCCTCATAACTGTTTTATTTGGTTCAGCGCAGA
>JAHKKF010498193.1:0-11311 GCA_019740295.1 Labeo calbasu | reverse complement strand
AACACGCACGCACACGCGCACGCCACACGTGCACTGCCTATACTGAGAGACTGTCAGATTTTTTGTTTTAATCTTTTTTGTTTGTGTTGTTAGCGGTATGGAAAATCAGCAAACTGTCTCAGAAAGTGGGTGTTCTCAAGTCCACACTTATTTAATATAATCGCAACATTTTGCCGTCATATAATCGCACAGGCTGACATCGCGATTGCGATTGCGATACGATGAATCGTGCAGCACTAGTTGCTTGTGTTCAGTTTTCGAATTATTTAATTGAATTTGATGTGATGATGATGATGATGATGATGATAATGATATTTAAGACTATTAAGACTAGAGTGGCTAATAAATTTTACTATAATTTTTATTCTAGTATATTTACTTAATTATTTTAATATTATTGTTTTGTAATATTTTTAACACTGTAGTTTGCGGTAATATTGTGAATACTGTGACTTTATTTTTATCATTTCTGTTTTCATTTTAGTTAAAGTTTCAGTCATTTTTATTTAGCCTCACTATAATAAATCTAATCATGACAAACTATATATATATATAGTTACAAATTATGTAGCAACAGTAATACATTTATTTACAAGAGTGCACCTCAAAAAATCTTCATATGTTCCTGTCTGCGTTTTTTCTTTACGGAAGAACTCCTTATTCTTAATAAATGCTGTTGAAAAATTCCTTTCTTCTTCCTGAGAATCAGCTCATCTGTCTCCATGTCCTACGGCAGAATTATTACGATGTATGAGAGAAACAAGTTTAAACAAGTAAGTCATGATGACGGAGGGTATTCGTAACACTGGGAATTATAATTTAAGATGAATCACGAGACTACTCGTTCATGACTAATATGTTTAAATCTAACATTTATCCACAAATCAAATATCTTATCCAGTTGATTTAGCTATTTTAAAATGAGAGTTTATAAAGTGCTTACTCTGAAGCTGAGCAATTTATCTGCGCTAGCAATATTTTTTTATGAAATAATAAACTAGTCCATCACGTTTCTGCAGATGAGCTGATGTAATTTGGCTGGTAGATTGATAAACTTATTTATCTGACACTCTGATGACGAATTGTGACGAATTATGTTTGAAATTTATGTACAACTGCATGATATACTATTATATAGATATCCACCTTATTATTAAAAGCGGAAGTAAGCCTATGGAAGACACTTCCGATTCATAGCCGCTATCAGGAAATGACGAGAACAAAAACAGCGTGTAGTAAACGGTAAAACTGTTTGCACTACATATCCGTGTGTTCATAATTATGATAATACATTAAAGTAATATGGTAAGACACACCTATTTCCAGTATCAAGCAGCAAAACAAGTTTTGTACAGCTAAAAATAGCTGGACGCGATGGGACCGGACGCCAGAACCATTAAACGTACAAATTGCCGCGCTCATTCGGCAAAAATAAGGTGGATCAGGATATAAAAAAATATATATGTAATAACCTTTCAGTGTTTTTAGTTCAGTTTATTATTTAGCATTTTATTTAATTTCATTCATTCTTTCTTTATTTATTTATTTATTTATATGTAGTTTCTCAATTTCAGGCCATAAATATTCCTAAACAACTTTCATCTGTAGCAGGCAATTCTGGGAATATTACAGCAATGTTTGAGTCATTTTGGTCAATAAATAGGCTAAATAAATAAATTAAACATTATCATGCTAACATTTTGCAGATAGAAAATTAAATTTGAATATAAAATTACATTATAAAATTAGTAGTGTTGTATTTTATTAAATAAATTAAATCAATTTAACATGTTTTACTTATTTTTTTTTTTTTTTAATTAAACTGGGGGGAGTAAAAAATGACTTGTATCTAAACTGATGGTTTTCCTATTAATCAAATACTCTCAGTCATCCATCTAAGCAGCTTATTGAAAAAACACGTCCATCAGGTTTTGTTTTGACATTGATGGATGAACTATCACGAGTTTCCCTATCATCGTTTCTGATCAAAACCAACACAGACTTTAGTCGTAAGGAGCTGTAAACTGGATAGGAGGAAAAAACTAAACATATTTCAAAACATATTTTTGTTTAGTCTAAGGTCACATGAATGTATTTTCTTAACTGCTGATTTAGTGAAGAGACACAAGCGTATTCTGCATGTCACATTATGAAAGCACTCCGTGGTCAAAGGTTTCCAAATAGCTTACTCTTCCTTCCTTGTTCACCCACTCAGTAAAACATGTACGAGATCTGTTTGAGATCATATGTTCTCCCCTCATTTACATAACCTGCCATTTCTGGAAGGTGGTTCTACAGAAGTCTCTTAGTTCCTTATTTTAATATCGTGAGATGCTTCTCCACTTCTGCATGCTTGAATGGGGCAATGTGATGTCACACTGTGACAAGTTGGTTAATAACAGGGAACAAAGGTGAGGTCACGAGGAAAAGTCCCTCATCGTGACTCAGAGACAGACAGACGGCAAACAGGCGGTTGCCGCTGATGCCAGTAAGACTGTAAAAGCACTTTCTAGAAAAAAAACCTGCTGCAGATCAGACAGACTTTGGCTTTATGTTGTACTATTTACTTCATTAAGACCCAAATGTTTTTTCTGTGTGAAAACTGTCAGAAAAAAAATTTAATGTTAAAGCTGTAAAGGTAGCAAATACAGTAAATGGGAACTAAACAGGTAAAAAGGTTCTGTTTGTTGATTAATTCAATCTAATCAGCGATATGAAGGCCTCAAAGAGTGATTGTAAGAGTGTAAACGTGTTTAATGGGTTGTACGCATTTCATAGAGAAGGCTGCTGAACTGGATTTTACTGACCATGGTGTTTGTCTTTCTGGTCATGTGAGTCTCACCTGAATAATCACACCTCATCTCACACCGTCTGAATCACTTTCTAGAAATCACATTTTTAGTACAGCACATATTTGTTCTGTCTATCAGCATTTATGTGCATGTGATGACAATTTGAATCAGCTGTCACAATGAATAAGATATATATAGGCACTGCTGTTTATTTAAAAGTCACTAACCTTTACACAAAATGTTCCTGTCTCACTGATAAATTATTAGGATAATAATTCATTTAGGTTCAGTGTCTGCATTTCTTTTTGACCAAAGTGTCTCAAATGTTGCTATAATGCTCCTATAATCTGTGTGATACAGATGAAAACTGCATATAGAGATATTTATGACATCACATTATTTGAGAAACTACATGTAAAACAAACAAATAAATAAATGGATAAATAAATAAATATGTGCAAGAAAGCATTGCAAGACTATTTAAGTAAACTCTGAAAAAAAGGTAAAAGTTGATAAAAAATTGTGGAAAAGAAATAGTGAACAAAATTCAAAAAATGAGGAAGAAATTAGATATTTAAAAAAATAAATAAATAAATAAAATAAATAAATAAATATTGCAGGACTACTTAAGTGAATTTTTAAAAAGTTAAGAATTGATTGAAAATTGTGGATAAATAAATTTAGGGCTGGCAAACCATTAATCGTTATTATCGCATACAAATAAAAGTTTGAGTTTGCCTAATATGTGTGTGTACTGTGTGTAATTATTGTGTATAAATACACACAGATTAATTATATATTTAAAAGAAATATGTTATTTATGTACAAAATATTTTTATTTATATATAATGTGAATTCTATTCTTGTAAATATTTCTTTAATATACACATGAATGTGTTTGTATTTATATATACATAATAATTACACACAGTACACATACATTAGGCAAACCCAATTTTTTATTTTGTATGTGATTAATCATGATTAATTGTTTGCCAGCCCTAAAATAAATAATGCAGGACTACTTAAGTGAATTTTTTAAAAAGTTAAGAATTGATTCAAAAATGTGAAAAAAAAAAATAAATAAATAATGCAGGACTACTTAAGTGAATTTTAAAAAAGTTAAGAATTGATTAAAAATTGTGTATAAATAAATAAGTAAACAAATAAATAAATACATAAATAAATAAATATTGCAGGACTACTTCAAAAACGTTAAGAATTTGTTAAAATTGTGGAAAAATAATGTGTGAATTTTTAAAAAGTTAAGAATTGATTAAAAGTTGTGAATAAAAATAAATAAATTAATAATTAATTAATTAATAAAGCAGGACTACTTAAGTAAATTTTCAAAAAAGTTAAGATTTGATTAAATATTGTGGATAAATACATATATACATTAATTGATTAAAAAAAATATTAAAATTTGTGGAAAAATAAATAAATACATAAATATTGCAGGACTATGTATGTAAATTCTTAAAAAAAGTTAAGAATTGATTAAAAATGGTTGATAAATAAATAAACAAACAAATAAATAAATAAATAATCCAGGACTACTTAAGTGGGTTTAAAAAAAAGTTAAGAATTTATTTAAAAATTCTGGAAAAAATAAATACATAAATAAATATTGCAGGACTACTTATGTGAATTTTTAAAAAGTTAAGAATTGATTCAAAATTGTGGATAAGTGAATGAATGAATAAATAAATAACCAAGCAAGCATTGCAGGGATATTTAAGGTAATTTGGGAAAAATAATCGCTGATTAAAAATTGTGGAAAAAGAAATAATCGAATTCAAAAATGACATAATATTCCCATAATTGTCAGCTACAGATGAAAAAAGTTCAGAAATGTTAAAATATAAAAATTCCATAATAGAAATATGTAACATTTAATACAAAAAGTTAATGTTCATGTTATTTGTCAACTACTGTTTGTTTAGTATAAGGTATATTTGAATATAATATAATATAATATAATAGAAAACGCAATATAAATGTATAAACGCAAGAAGTCGGTTCGATTGCATGTATACGTGCAGTCTCGTCTGATTTCACCTCTCCCGGGTTTGCGTAATGCAGCCCATCCCACAAACCTCAGCTGATGCAACATTACAGCTCCGTATAAAACAGACTGCGGTGAGACGGACAACACACTCTAACCTCTCGCATTCATGGAAGGAACAAAGAAACACTCACTGGAAGAGTTCGGCGAACTGTCGGGGAAGCACTCGGAGGAAATAACGTTAAAATGGTCTATACACAAGCCCTCGTCTTTGCTAACGGCATGTCCGTCAGGAGCGAGCAGGAAAACCTAGCCGAGGACCTGAGCTTTCTAAAGCACTTCAGATCAGACAGAGAAACTCAGAAACTCAAACACTGCGGCAGACTCATGAAAGCACAGAGCTCATCAAGTAAGTAGCCTATGTTATTCCTGTCTAAACCATTGTAGGACAAACCGGGGCAAGTTGTCACAGACGCTCGTCTCAGTAACTACTTAACTAAAGTTTTGGTTTTGCTTGTTCATTTTAAATAACCTAGCTCAAAGATGTTAAATTGAGATATTTTAATTAAAAAATCAGGGTGACATTAAAAGGTAAGCTTAAAAGTCCACTGAATGATGATGATGTCAGTTGGTTACATTTATATTTATATTTTTTGAAAACGATTGTGACAACTTACCCCATATAGTATGACAACACACCTTTTAATGATCAAAAGCTTTTAGATCAGACATGTGATTATTCAGATGACACTCCTATCAGCAAAAATATGCATTGTTCGGGTTTTCCAAAATTGCAATATTAATTCTGCCTACGAAAGTCCATGGCAGCTTAGATCAGCTGATGACACTGTATTACAAGCTGACGGTGATAGTTTCTTGATCCTAATCTAATGAGCCATGGCACTCTTAAACTGCTGAGGCGTCAAGTTCTTGTCTGATCAGCTGAGCCTGACACATTTTTCCCATTTACTCATTCACAGGTCTTGGATCCGAGTGCAGTTTGGAAGAGGAAGAAGGAGAAGACGTGTGTCTTCAAATCGACCTGTCCAAACGCATTGAAAAGTGCCTCTATGAGGCCAAAGGATCCAGTCTGAGCTGTAAAGAGCTGCGTCTGCCCCGCCGCATGACTGCACGTGTGGCCGGAGACATCCTGCGTTCGTCCTCGGATGAGCCGTGTGGGATACGAGGCGCGCTGATCCACATATTCATGGAAAGCAAAGGCACACTACTGAAGCTGGGCACCGTGATTCCCGATCAGAGTCTCACGCCGACCTTTGAGGTCTCAGTGGTCCTTCAGCCGGATCTGGGCGGATGGCCTCCGTTGAAGATCCTGTTCGGAGGCGGGAAGGTTTTGAGCCTCAGACGGGAATATCGGCTGATCAAACGAAAACTCTACTCATCTGCCACACCAACTGTACTTGAGTTTTATTAAAAGTCTAATATTAAAGGGAACATCGGATGCCCATTTACCAGTTCGTACGATTCTTTAGGGCCTTCATGAAATGTCCGCAAAATACTTTGGTTAAAATTCCTCAATGGTCATGTAAAACAACATCCTTTTTCACCTTGTCAAAACAGCTCTGTTCACAGAAACCCCATTTCAGTGCATGTCTCTTTAAATGATAATGAGCTACTGCTCACCCCGCCCCCTCATCTGTTTGCTGTGTATTCGGTGGTGTGTTACCATCAAATGAAGACTCTTGTGTTCACTTTTACATCCAACTACTAAACATCTGCATTGCTTACAAAACAATGTTGTCGCTACAGCTGCTTGAGCGCGGAGAAAATGAGGGAAAGCGAACCGGCTGAAGACGGAAATATGTTAATGGGCGGGGCTTGAGCAGTATGACATCATACTGCTCAGAAAATTAAGACAGTTTAGGTTTTTTAGGCATTGAAAAAAGGAAGTAAATGGATTTTTACCATTGTAGGGACACATTTATATGCAAACAGCATGTAAAAGTGAATTTTGCATCCGATGTCTCCTTTAAGAGTAAAAAGAAGACAATGCCTGAGGTTTCAGAGAAAGAAGAACTTAGGAAAAGTTGTTTTTGCACATTATTTCTAACTGTTACATCAGTGTATGTTCATTGAATGGGGTTTAACAACTTGGATAACGTTCAGTTCAATATAAGAAGTTGATATTGTGAATCTGACATTTCTAACACAGTATGAGCAGCTATGTTGATATAATATTGCATTATATATTGCATACAAATAGTTAAAAACAGAAAACATAGCACCGAATGCATACACACTATCTTTCAAAAGTTTGGGGTCAGTAAGATGTTTGAAAATCTCACTAATGATGTTTTATTGAATCAAAAACACTGTAGTATTATGAAACATTATTACAAGTTAAAATAACCGTTGTATTATTTTAATGTATTTTAAAATGTATTTATTCATTTGATGGCAAAGCTTAATTAATTAAAGGATGCTCAGTGCATCCTTGCTGAATTAAAGTATTAATTTCTTCCATTAAAAAAAAAATCTCACTGACCCAGAGCTTTTGAACAGTAATATATATTCATGTATAATCTTGGATTTTATATTGTTGTAAAAGCTCAAAGCATTGTGACAAACACTACTGTCAGGTGACATTGCACGTGATCAGATCATCTTCGTATGACTATGACAGGTGTGAATGTTCAGTTTCAATTCTTCACTATTGTTTACTGATGTTCAGGGATATAGGATTGTTCACGGTGTATGAATCACGTCGCTAATATATGTTGACGTCATTAATGGATATGTGGTGTTTTTTTGTCACGTTTTGTGAACAGGACAAGCTGGTTTTGTCCTTTCATTTGTATTAATATTTGTTGTTTGAAAGCACAAGTTGAATAAATTATTTTTTAAAATAACGTTATCTTAACTCTCATGTTTTATTAAAACATTTCACGACACAATATACAAAAACACTGTACACAAAGACCCTGTACAAAACTATAGTTTTTTTCTAAACATACAGATGTTAAATGAAATCTCACTTAAAGATGAAAACAAACTGAACATAGTACAGTAGGCCTTTAAGTGTAATCCAAAGGATACATGATCGTGACTAGAAAAAAAATCAAGTTTAAAGAAACTTAGGATCCGTCTTCATTCCTAAAGAGGAAAAAGCTTCCTTTATTTCTCTTTCCTCCGTCGTTCAGCGTTCATCTAAAACTGATAAGGCGATAGTAATCTTTGTTATGAACAATGGCTTGTAAAGTTTCATTCTCACCTCAAAAACGACATTCTGACTTCTAACCATCGAGTGGTTAAGATGGTGTTACATTCAGCTTTTTTATAAAAGCCCAGTGATGACAGTTAAATGTGTGACATCAAGTCAAAAACTTTTAACCAACTCAAACACACGGTCAGTTTGTCCTATCCCGTGAGTCTGGTATCAGTGCACACCTGACCAGTTTTTCAGGTCTATGACTGAAGGGTTTCTGTGAAAGAGGGTCAAGCCCGTAAAAATTCCCTTCTTTTTGTGTCCTTCTGTAATTAGACTGTCGAAACGCTGAGTCAAGCCACTGAGGCATTGAGTAACTAAACTTAGCCAGAACATCTTAACAAAACAGGGAAATAAAGCCTATTTGAATTTCCGTAGTGAGACATCTCGCTTCACTTTTTCATCTTCATGTCGGCCTCAATGGCACTGCGGCGCCCTCTGGTGCCTCCATCCTGGAAGAGCAGAGAAGCAGGCAAGCCGTGAGAAAATGCAAACAGCCTGTCTATCGCTGCCCTAACACACCAGACCATCAGTGTGAGAAACTAACTAGTTTGACCTGAGAACAGGAAGTGTGTGTGTGTGTTACTAGAAGAAACGATTCATCTTAAAGAGACAGTGACATCAGAACGGTGCAATACATAGTTACGAAATTGAAAAGTACAGGCTAAAAAAACTAAATAGCTTAAAAACAGTGTAAAAACGTGTAGTGTTTAGAAGTGAATTTAATAGTTAAACTTGCTCACAGGTGTTGTGTCTTTACACATTTCTTGAAAACAAATAAAAAAAGTACAACTCAAACCGAACCATTTAATGAGAAAGTTATTCCAAAAAAAAAAAAAAATCAATTTTTTGGGTGGGTGAAATGACAAAAATCTTATATCATGATAGAAATTATTTTATTTCATCATAATGATATATCACATTATAGATATTTTTGATTTAAATAAGGTCTTTATGATATCAAAAAACTAGGGCTGCCCCCTAACAGTCGACTAACCGTTAGTTGACAAGAAGAGGCTTGGCAGACCAAAATTTTATCAGTTGTTTAGTCAAAGAAAAACAAAATCCGCAGGAAGCAGCCACGTTAACAGCTGGTTTATGTAGTTTAGTACAAAAACCAGTATTGGGCAGTACATTCAAACACTTGTCTATGATTCATCAACCTCAAATATGGCTTTTCATCTGAAAGATATATGTAGAAGCAACTTTACATTGCCTCTTAATCTAATGTTAACCTAGGAGTGTGGAAGCTAAACAGTAGCGCGCTTAATGCGTGAAGGTGCGGTCACTTGCTCTTAAAATACTCCGTCATTTTTGGCCATACAGATAAAAGAAATATATCTTTCGAATCTGTAAAGACTCTATGTTTATTTATGTGCACTCAGAATAACAACAAAACATTGCGCTTTTGTAAAACAATTAAAACAAACAGGATGCGCTTTCAGTCGTCATGGTCTCTGTGAACTTGAGTATGAAACTTTGAAACTCTGTATACTTGCCCTACAGACATGAAAAATCTATCTGTAGAGAGTGAAATGTCTACTTTTAATGAAAATTTTCAAATATTCTCAGATTATTTCATCCGTATGAAACATGCATAAAAGAGCATCACTACGTCAGTGACGAGTCAGTGTCACCGAATTCATCTCTTAAAGGTGAAGTCCATTTTCAGAACAAAAATTGACTGATAATGTACTCAACCTCTTTGTCATCCAAGATGTTCGTGTCTCTCTTTCTTCAGTCGTAAAGAAATTTGTTTTTTCGGGGAAACATTTTCATTTTTCTCCATATAATAAACTGATATGGTGCCCCGATTTTGAACTTCCAAAATGCAGTTTAAATGCGGCTTCAAACGATCCCAGCCGAGGAAGAAGGGTCTTATTTAGTGTAACGATCGGTTATTTTTATAAAAATAATACAATTTATATACTTTTTTTAATGTCGAACGCTCGCCTTGTCTTACTCTCCCTGAACTCTGTTTTTTTCCAGTTCATGACAGTTAGGGTATGTCGAAAAACTCCCATCTCATGTTCTCCTTCAACTTCGAAATTGCCCTATATCGCTGTTTTACCTTTTTTTTAAGGATAAAACAGCTTTTTGATCTTCTTTGCATGTTCACTTTGCAAAGACTGGGTCGATACTTCTGCAGCGATGTAGGATGATTTTGAAATGATTAAGTTGAGGGAGAAAATACGATTGGAATTCTTCGACATACCCTAACTGTCTTGAGGCAGAATACACAGAGTTTAACGAGAGCAAGACAAGACGAGCGTTTGAGATTAAGTAGTATTTAAATTGTATTTTTTTAATGAAAATAACCGATCGTTTCGCTAGATAAGACCCTTCTTCCTCAGCTGGGATCATTTACAACTGCATCTGAGATCGTTTGAAGCTACATTTAAACTGCATTTTGGAAGTTCAAAATCGGGGCACCATATCAGTCCATTATGTTTTCATTATGAAAACATGAACATGAAAAAAAAAAAGACATGAACATCTTGGATGACAAGGAGGTGAGTACATTATCTGTCAATTTTTGTTCTGGAGTGGACTTCTCTTTTAAGCCGAAAACAAAGAAAGCGCTAGTTTATCAATAAATTATGAAAACATGAACATAATGAAGTCTCATTGCTGTTTTTTCCTGACACATTCTAAATTTTCATATCTGCTGGTGTGCTGTGGCAAGGTTTTTTTTTGTGCATGCATTAAGTGCTTATTAGGCTATGTAGACAATTAAAGTCTCATTATTATGATTTTGGAGTTTATTAATAAACGTGCAACTAATAGTCGACTAATGCTTAAAATGAATGTCTACTAGTCAACCAGAAAAATTTTTAGTCGAGGGCAGCCCTACAAAAAACTAATACTAGCCTAAATTAAAAAAATAAAATAAAATAAAACTCATGCTAACTGAAGACAAGTTAACAGTCAGTGATAAAGAAGAATAAGAAACTAATTACAAGCAATAGGACAAAGAAAACACAGAAGAACAAATAAATAAGAAATGCAACATACATTGTATAAAGTCATCAAAACATATGCATATTCTTCACTGTGTAAATTAAATATATATTTCTTCTTATTAAAGTTACAAAAGTGATTTAATCAAAAGTGCTGAGGGATTTTCTCTCTTTTGTTGTTTGATTATGAATGACGGATAACAGGAATAACAGACTGCTGTCACTTTAAGAGCTGCCCGGATCTAATATAATGTGACACATATGTTTTCTTTCTCAGCTATTTGCATTCACTTAAGACCTAATGAGTTTATGAGGATAATTGCAAAGA
>JAHKKF010498177.1:0-26743 GCA_019740295.1 Labeo calbasu | reverse complement strand
TGCCTAAATATGGATTTTTAACCGTCAGAAATGCTTTCCTCCAAAAACTTAATTTCTCTTAAACATCTTGGATGGCCTGGGGGTGAGTTGGGTTCACCATTTTTGGGTAAATTATTACTTTAAAGTATTAGTTAACTTCTGAATTTCCTGATAATTTACTCACCCCATGTCATCCGAGATGTTCACGTCTTTCTTTATTTAGAAAGAAAAGAAATTAAGGTTTTTGAGGAAAACATTCCAGGATTTTTCTTCGTATAGTCGACTTCAATGGGGATCAACAGGTTGAAGGTCCAAATTGCAGTTTCAATGCAGCTTCAATGAGCTCTACACTATCCCAGCCAAAGAATAAAGATCTTATCTAGTGAAACCATAAATCATTTTCTAAAAAAAATTAAAAATGTATATACTTTTTAACCATGAATGCTCGTCTTGCACTAGCACTGTGACTTCATACATTACATAATCACATTAGAAAGGTCACGTGTTGTTAGTTCTTCGTCTGTGTACCAGGGTTTCTACAGATATGAACAAGTGCAATTTCAATTCAATTCAATTCAATACTACCTTATAAGAAATTTAAGACCTAAACCTGTAATGGAAATACACATTATATTACATATATATAATATTTAATGTTTAATATAAAAAGAAATCCAAATTCATCGCTGCCATAGATGAGATTTATTAATACGATATACAGTGAACTTTTCATATCAGCAGACAATATTCCACACAAAATGTCCACACAAAAGTACTACATCACCACAAGATATTTGGTGGTTTCTGAAGCAATTTTTTTTTATCAGTGTTAAACTTAAATCTGCATTTTTTTATTGTTTAGGCCTATTTTTTTTATTTTTTTAAATGTATGCATCACCTTTCATGTCAGATTAAATAATTTACACTGCAAAATTACAACTGCAATTAAAAAATGTTATGAGATTTGTTTATACATTTATGAATATTCAAATAAGAAATGTTGGGGGGAAAATGCATATTTTTAAACATACTCAACTACCAGTAGTTGGCGGTAAGTCACTTAATGAGTGAGTCATTGAGTCATTCATTCAAATGATTTGTTCAAAATGCTAAATAATTTCAGTAACAGAACACCGCCTAGTGTTGCTTGGAGAATGTGCTATACTTCTGCTGTGATCCTTGTTTGGAACCATTTTCGTTGGTGAAACAGAACAAAACAGTAAATATTGTGTCTAAAACGTAAGTAATGTAATAACTGCTTGACTAACTACTTGTTTATTGAACTAAAATCAATGTAACATTTGCAATAGTGAGAATATTCAGCACAGTAGCTCCCTTGGTATGTTACTAAGCTATATCATGTTATAAATAAACTACACATTTAGAATTTTTACCTCAGTGTGTTTCTTCTGAGTTTCTTTATGTGTGCTGTTACGCTCACTCGTTTTGAGTCAGGCAGCGCGACCTTGATACCAGAAATACACTATCCATTATCAATTGCTGTTTACACTGAATGTAGCCTATTGAAATCAGAAATCTTTAGTCTGTCCAATGATTGTAAACAGTCACTGTGTTTGTCAGACTCATTTTTTCAGATCTCATTTTTTCCTCCAACTTCAAAATCAGCCTTTTTTTTTTTGTAAAGGCCGTTTGACTTTGCACGTTCGCTTTGTAAACTCTATTTGAGCATTGTAATCTTTGTTTAAACTCTGTTTTTGACTACATAATGCAAGAAAGTCAGGCTAGTGCAAGACGAGCATTTGTAACGGCTGATTGTTTTACAAGACAAGACCCCTTTTTCCCTCAGCTGGGATTGTGTAGAGCCCTTTGAAGCTGCACTGAAACTGCAATTTGGACCTTCAACCCGTTGATCCCCATTGAAGTCCACTATATGGAGAAAAATCCTGAAATGTTTTCCTCAAAAACCTAATTTCTTTTTGACTGAAGATGCCTCTCAGTTCCAGACTAAGGCTACAATTCGCAGGGTTAACTGTCCTGCCCGCTCTCCTATTCATCAGATAGTGATGAGGTGTCCCATCTGCTCTTGCAGGCCACCGCGAACTGACATATGTGCGGCCCCGGGTCAAGCCTGCGTTTCTGTACCTACCCAGACCGCTGTGTCCCGTCAAATTACAGGACAAATTGGGTCAACGGCGCTGGAGGTGCCACTCTCTGCCCTTCCAATGTTTACAGCCAGTGTTTACATATCCCCGAGTTATATGCTACTAATCCACAAAAGATTAAATCCCAGCCAACAACGGCTATGGGGAAACAAGGTGGTTGCATGTAGAGAGGTGTATTCTATTGTGTGTTTTTGGATGTAGAGTTATAGTGGGAGAAGACGGAAGACTTGCCAAGCTGCTTCAATTCGACAGGATAAGAACATGTCCCGTAACGTAATGTGACTGTGGATGGATTGCTGCTCAGTGTCACTCACCCATAGATGCACGAGATGTCGATGACTACATCTATCATGTCACAACACAATTCATAGGTCTGCATGTCCACCGGGCTGCTGTCGGTTGCTATGTAAATCTTACTGACCACATCAAAGAGAAAAGCCTTTTCAATCCCTGAATTCTGCAATGAGAGCACAGGACGGGGTTAGGGGTCAGCAGCTATTCTTAAGAAGAAATGCAGCGAAACAGGACATTATATCTAAGAACACTTTGAAGTGGAAATGAATTACGCAACCAAGTAATCAACTGCATTGCAAGTACTGTTGTTAGAAAATGCATCTAATTCTATAAAAGCTGTTGAAGGACTAGAAAGCCTCTTCCCAAGTTATGTGACTCTTGCCATGTGACTGCTGTTTTTACAATGCTTTTAAAAACATAACAGTAAAAAGTTTTAAATTGCATTCATATTCAATTTCATTTGTACTTTATATTAAATTATTTTTTACATTTACATTTCTTCATTTGGCAGACATTAAATGTAGGGTTATAAAAGAACTTTCTTCACCAAAGCTGCATTTATTTAATAAAAAATATACTGTAAAAGAGCAATATTGTGAAATATTATTACAACTTGAAATAACTGTTTTCTATTTTAATTTATTTTAAAATATATTTTTCCTGTGATGGTAAAGCTGAAGCCATTGTTTTAATGTCACATGATTCTTCAGAAATCATTCTAATATGCTGATTTGGTGCTTAAGAAACATTTATTATTATTTTCAATGTTGAAAACAGTGAAAACTGCTTAATATTTCTGTAGAAGCCATACTTTTTTTCAGCATTTATTTGAAATAAAATTACTTTGTTCCATCATAAATATCTTTACAGTTACTTTTGATCACTTTAATGTATTCTTACTGAATAAAAGCATTTTTATTATAAAAAAAAAGTATCTAAATACAGTTACAGTATAGGGACAGATCAAGAGTCAATCTAAATCAATCTATGAAATCATACAATGCATTGAATGGCAGATGGTTAAGAGATTTCAATCTTTATAATACCAAATCTATAAATTGCTCAGTCATACTGTACACATGTAGCAGTCTTTTAATCATGTCAGTTTACCCTCTGCTGCCACCAGCTGGCTAATGTAAAAAAATAACTGCTGAAGTATTTATGATTCTGCTAAATGTAATTACTTTCCTAATCAACGTTAAAACAAAACATGAGCACTATAAAATTACATTATATCTGAGAGAGATCATAATACATAATAATGGGTTTGTGATCATCATGTTTGTAGGAATATTATTTCCATTATACCTTGCTGCAAACGGCAAATCACAGGCCGGTGCTAATGTACCTATGCTAATGGCTGAATGTGATAAGACATAAATCTTAACAGACAGAAAATTATGCTTTCTGCTTATGTGTGTTTTCATGAAAATAAATAACAAAAACATCAAATATAGCTTATTCTTGCATCATGGTGAAAAGTCTTAGCAAGTTATTCATAATTCCACTTTCCATGCATCAAGTCTTACTACCTCAGCTCAAAAATGCACAAATTACTAGAAACTAGTTCTAAAGTCATCAGTTACTGAGCAAGGACATAATTAATTCACCAGTAAGTACTTATCAGAGATTCACTTTGGTTATCCATGCTGAAAATAAGCGAAACCAAGATATAAAGAGGAGGATGGGCCACACAGTGAGCTATAAGATGTTCATCAACTCACAGATATGAAAATGTTGAGCAGATTCTCAAGGGTGGGAAGTTGAGGGATGAGTTTCTGCACAACTTTACTGAAGGCCTCAAAGATTGAATGATCATAGATGCTTGTCAAGTAGAAGCTGAAAGAAATAATAGATCACACATTACAAATCCAATACAAAACACAATACCTGAGCTGTTATGATACCAACCTTAAGTGTATTCTTTCTAAACTAGCATCGGCTAGATCATCATTGGCTCGCTTGTGTATGTCTCTTTGTTTCTCAATTTTGTGGTCATCTGAAAGCCCATCCACCTTGTGGATGAACACCTCAAAGTTGATGTCAGGATTGACCTTGTAGGCTCTTGTCACGGTGAGGTGAAGTCGACTCAATGCTTCCACGTAATCGTCCTACACAGTAACACATTTGTAGTGTGTTTTTAGAAAAGAGACAGACAGATAGATAGATAGACAGATAGATATTTCACCTGAGAGTCTATGACAAAGATGAGAGCCCCTGTGCCACGAAATATCATCTCATAGTCGAATGTTGGGTCGAAGAAATCAATCTGCCCAGGAAAGTCCCAGATTTGGAAGCTGACAAAGGAACTGTTGGAAACATCTTCTCGACAAATCTTGTTTGTACTCTCCAGAAAGAGAGTCTCATTGGGTGACATCTTGTGGAATACAACTTTCTGAATGGAAGACTTGCCACTTCGCCTCAGGCCCATCAGCAGGATCCGAGGTTTCACCTCACTGCTGAACGGATCACTGAAGCCCAGCACTGTACAAGAGCCAAACACAAAAACTGCTTGAGAATCAGAAATCATTGTACACACGTCATATTTGGTTAATGGTAAGCCAAACTAAGCATTTGAACAACTAACCTAAGCAAACAAAATGCCAGTGACAGCTATTAATACAACTTGCACTATTGTTAAAAAGTCAATAGGTTTATTTTAAAACTTACTGGCCAAAAGTGACAGTAAAGACTTTATCATCAAATAAAAGTTGTTCTTTGGAACTTTCTATTTATCAAAACACATGGCCCTTTTTAAACAGTTTAATTATGAACTGAAGCTACAATCCTACATAAGTCAAAAGCAAAATGTGACTGTATAGTTATGTTTATGGTATGAACGGACAATCTGTGTTTTCAGAACGAGACTTAAATATGATTCAAAAAATGACTCAAAAATACTTTAGCAGCCAGAGTGTCCTGAATTACCCAAAATGGTAATACATACAGACAATATTTTATTTGCGTCTGTCTGCTGTTGAAAGTACAATATGATGACAAAGTCACACTGATTAGTAAATATGTTAGTCATTGTGAATGTAATCATTTTGAATGAATGACCTACTTGAAGTCAGTTTTACTCAGGTTTACTGTAATAATATACTATATTTATTTGCTATAGTTTAGAAAATGGTAATAAAATATGACAAGTGTGTCAGAAAAAAATCATCTTGATAATGTCAGATAACTTTGATAGAAAGGTCTGTAATGGATTACAATAAACCAAAAATTCAATAAAAATTTAGTACGCCAATATTTTCACAACTATCAATACCATTTGTTGACCAATTACCAAGGAATGTTTAATTTTGTTCAGTCTGTGGTGTAAAAAGCTTGCATTAGCAATTAAAGTAAAAACACTTAAGCAAAACATGGTCAGGTCAAAGTGTCTCAATAATTTTTCAGTTTTACTGGTAGTCCAAGGTATGAAGAATTTTTGGGTATATAACAAAGATTATATCTGGTGTCTGAATAATTTTTGGTTTGACTATATATATATATATATATATATATATATAAATGTTTTTAAAGGAGTCTCTTCTGCTCATCAAGGCTACATTTATTTTGTTAAAAACTTCAGAAAAAAAACAGTAATGTTGTGAAATATTATTGCAATTTTTAATATTGGTTTCCTATTTTAATATACTTTAAAAAGTATTTTATTTATGTGATGCAGCACTGAATTTTCATCAGCCATTACACCAGTCTTACACAATCCTTCAGAAATCATTCTAATATGCTGATTTATTATCAATGTTGAAAACAGTTGTGCTGCTTAATATTTTTTGGAACCTGTTTTATTCTTTGATTAATACAAAGTCAAAAAGAACAGCATTTATTCAAAACAGAAATATTTTTTAAACAATATAAGTCTTTACTATCACTTTTTATCAACATAACAAATCCTTGCAAAATAAAAGTATTAATTTCTTTTAAAAAAAAAAAAAAGAAAGAAAAAAAATATATACTGACCCCAAACTTTAAATAAACACTGGTCTTTTTAACCTTTTATTTATCAAAGTATCCTGAAAAAGTATCAAATGTCCTAAAAAATATTAAGCAGCACAACTGTTACCAACATTGATTATAAATCCGCAATTTGGATTTCTGAAGGATCATGTGACACTGAAGACTGGAGTAAAGATGCTGAAATTCAGCTTTGCTTCACAGGATTAAATGACATTTTAAAGTATGTTATAATTAAAAACTGGTATTATAAATTGCAATAATATTTCACAAAATGATGTATTTTTGATCAAATAGATACAGCCTTGATGAACATGAGAAACTAAAACATTAACAATCATACTGATCAAAAAACATCTGAATGGCAGTGTATACACACTGTGGTTGTCTTGAATGTATGTCATATATCAGATGGTTACTAACCACCAGTAACTAGCACATTATGCCCTTGAGAGCAGAATGTCCTGCGGGTACTGACTACAGCAGTACACAGTAACACCTGATTAACAGCCGTTACCTGCCAACAAAGGTTATTAATCACTTTAGTCAGTGTCCTGGAGATTTGGACAAAACAGTAAGATGTGAGCTCCCTGCCTGAAAAGAAAAATCATGTATTCAAATAAACAACAAAAAGTCCAAAATAAAAGTACACCTAATTTTTAATAAAAGAAGAGCTGCATGACGGCTCTTCTAAACGGAAAGCTCTGTTGTTTACTGAAAATAATTGCAGCCGGCTGTAATGTTCACACAAAACTGAAAATGCCATTTAACGACAACAAATGCCAGCTAATGTTTTTGCTTTCATACGAGACAGAACATTTTGACATGGGCTGTCATAAAGGAAGCTTCAGAATAATTTGCATTTTAATATTTAATTTCAAAACAGTATCATTCTACATCGATGCGTAATTTTAACATCCAAAAGTACAGGCTTAGGACAAGTTCACACACTCCCAATTAGACATGTAGCAAAGTGAAAAGAGAAATGTCATACTAATCCCATCAGTTTGAATCATATTACCAGAATGACTGCTGGAGAGCATGAGTGTGGAGTTGTGGGCAAAGCCTACACTGGCATTCCACTCCTTCATATCACATGCTGCAGCTGATTTGATGACTGTGACCTTGCTAGCTCTCAGCTGAGGAATGTCAACTGCATTTGGTGAGACTGAGGGACACTTCTAGTCTCAAAATACAGCCTTAGGAATCCTGCAGTGTTTATCAAAGTGTCCAACCGGGGCACCACATCGTGAAGGAGTACTAGTGTGTTTGTTGAACTGGTAAACAGTTGCACAACTGAGTCAAGGAAAACTTCAGCTGACTGAGCTGACAATCATAGTTTGCATCTAAAGTTGTGCAGAAACAATGATCTGTAAGCAATGCCTTACTTATAAATCGACCTGCTTTCTAAGAAATCTTGCTATAAGGTGAAGCTTGAAGGTAATGTGAAGGTCAAATAGCCAAACTGATCAGGGAAACACTGTAAAAGCCACACATCCAGACAGGCTTACATAACGGATTATTTAGATGTTCTTTAAATAAAACCAAGTGAGAAGTGCACCCTTATTAATAAACACCTTGTAAATATTTACCATAGTATTTACAAACTACCAAGTACTTTAAAAAACGTAATTGTTTTCAAGCAGCTAGATTTTTGTGTTACTGGTGGCTAATGCCAAGTTAGCAGAGTTTTACTAAACCATCAATAATAAATATTTACCATGACAACCATAATTTACAGCAAAACACCTCAGTTCCCAAAACCATAATACATTTTTAATGGTTCTCAATAGTTTATGAAGCGTATACAGAATATTTTATTGAATATTTACTTTCATTTATTTATTAATGACACTGGCGGACATCTAGTTAAAACAGTTTAACCAAATCCCTCATCAGTATTTACCACTGAAAGTTTCCACCATAAAACTTAAATTACTTAAATGATTTGCGATACTTTCAAATCCATAATAAATTTATGTAAGATCTCAGAGTATAAGAAGGTTATATAACGTATTAATTTAATGGAATATTTATTTATTTATGGCATTGCTGGCTATCAAGTTACCACAGTTGTGTTGTGGTAACAAATTAACTTGTACTTTAAGAGGGAACCACCATGGTAGGTTACCATGGTAATTGTTTTGCAACGGATTTATACTTTGCGCTCGTTCAGAAACATGTAAAATACACATGAGCCCTTATTTATGGGTGATAAATTAAAACTACCCCCCTAACCTCCGTCATCACAGCCGCAGTCTCCGTCCCCGTCAGTGAAGGTGTCGAAATCATCATCGTCGTCATAATAATCGAAGGACAGCACTTCGTTTTCTCCGTCCACTTCATTGTACTTCCGTTCGCTTGTCATTCTCCGAGTTTGAGTAATTTAATCTGAGTCGGCAGCCAAACTTTTCCACATTGTCACCTGATATGGCCAAACCATGGTGAACTTTCACCTCCCCCTCGCTCTCTAGCTGTGTGACACACACATAGCAGCCCGCCTGCGTGAGGAATCACAGCACACTGTGACTATTCATCACCATCATCACAGAATGAAGAGCTGCACTGCAGAAGAACTTTGTGAGAGAAGACAGAGAGGAGAGGACGCCTCCCTTCCCCAAACAAACAGGCTATGCATGGACTCCAACGATGGCTGTGGATCTCGGGAGATGTAGTCTTTCGTTCACATAAGCGACACACTTAGAGAATGTATTTATTTATTTAATTAGAGAAAGTATAATTATTTCTTCTTCTATTATAGATAGATAGATAGGTTAATTAATTATATACTTTACAATCAAATACTAAATTACACCAAATTTCAATACGAAATCTAAATCATTTATAATATAAAATAAAATATAATAATAACTAAAAAACAAAAATGTACTAACAAAACCATTATTCTGTTTATACAGATTTTAGTGTTTATAAAACTCAAATTAATAATCATTTATAACAATAATGATAATAATAACATTCTGCTATTGTCATTAAAAATATTTTCAGTAACGTTTACGATGTCATTTGTTAACATTAGTTAATGTATTAACTAACATAAACAAACAATGAACAACACATTTATTACACTATTTATTAATTTTTGTTAACGTTAGTAAAAATACAGTTGTTCATTGTTAGTTCACAATGCATTAACTAATGTTAACAACAACTTGTGATTTTAAAAATGCATTAGTAAATGCTGAAATTAATAACTAAGATTTAAAAAATGCTGTAGAAGTATTCATTCTTAGTTCATTTTAACTAATGAGCCTTATTGTAAAGTGTTAGCATATTTTCTTATATGTAAAATGCAAATAAGTAAATATATTGAAATGCACAATATTTTACTAATACAACCATAATTATAATACTGTAGTAGCCTGTGACCCTGGACCACAAAACCAGTCATAAGGGTCAATTTTTTGAAACTGAGATTTATACAACACCTAAAAGCTGAATAAGTAAGCTTTTTCATAGGACAATATTTGGCTGAGATACAACTATTTGAAAATCTGGAATCTGAGGGTGCAAAAATAAAAATAAAAATATTGAGAAAATCACCTTTAAAGTTGTCCAAATGAAGTTCTTAGCAATGCATTTTACAAATTAAAAAATACTTTTTGATATATTTATGGTAGGAAATTTACAAAATATCTTAATGGAACATGATCTTTACTTAATATCCTAATAATTTTTGGCATAAAAGAAAAATCGATCATTTTGACCCATACAATGTATTTTTGGCTATTACTAAAAATATACCTGTGCTGCTTAAACTGGTTTTGTGGTTTATCATATGCAGTAGTTATAATAAGACATCCAACACTCCAACAAATAAATAATAATAATTGACAAGAATAATGATAATAATGACATTTTGCTTTTAAAATGATTTAACTGTTATTAAAAATGTTGTATGACCTTATGTGACTCTGAACTAAATATTTCATTGATTTCAAATATTGATTTTGTAGCCAAGGACAGATGACTTTCAGTGCATGCATAATTATTAGGCATGTTGATATTTTTTTCCAAGCACATTTTACCAATTCCAAACCACACTAATCTTAATAACTATGATTAATTTTGTATTTAATCATTTATAGGTGATATATAATTGTCCATGCATGCATGCAGGCTGGAAGTGAAAAGCTCCATAAATTCAGGTGTGCAGAATTATTAGGCATGTTTTCTTTTACAGATAAAATGAGCCAAAAAAAAAGAGATTAAACTCAGACTGAAAAGTCAAAAATGATTAAATCCTCATGAGAAATATTGAAAACTAATGCTAATGCAAAGTTAAAACATGATCATTGTAGAGCGAAATGCTCATCGGGTCAGCAGGGTCAGAAAAAAAGAAGACTAAACAGTTCTTGATGGTTTTACACCTAATTCTTCACATTATTTCTTAATTATTTTGCAGTTAACATGTTTTTTTTTCTTCTCCGCCTGTTTTTTCTGGCCCAGTGAGCATTTTGCTGTCCACTGGTCTTTGCATATATTTTTATATATTGCATTAGTTTTTAATATTTCTGATTGGGGATTTAACAGTTTTAGAGTTAAATCTCTTTTTTTCTCATTTTCTGCAGACCTGAATGTAAGCAGTTTTCACTTCCAGCCTTCATGAACAACTATATATCACTTATAAAAGATTAAATGCAAAATAAATAGTAGTTATTAAGACTGATGTGGTTTGAAATGAGTAAAACATGATCAGAATATCAACGTGCCTAATAATTATGCACCGACTGTATTACGTTTGAGTATGAACTGTAGGCTTACATCTGTGCTCGCCGCTTGATGGCGCTGTAAGTGCTGTGATATAGCACTCGGTAGCTATTTATAGAGCAGATTAAAGCACGTTCATTAGAGACGAGTGTCATCTCTCTGCGTTTTCACCGCTGCAAAATTTGTTAAATTACTATTTGTTAGCCTATATTAGGACTTAATCTATAGTTTAGCTCTGGTTCTGTTGGGAGCAAACCTACAGTCTCAAACGTTATTATTGTACACTGTACATACTTTGTCCTGATGTTCCAATGGGCCGTACAACCAAATAAGGGAACATTCAATGCATTGCCTATTACGGAAATAAAGACAATTGCTTCAGTGAGCTGCACACTGTTACGTGTCATAACCAGTCTGTTGAACTTCAAAGGCTCTTTTGTATAGCGAATATTTTGACAAACGCTTAAGTTCCTGTCGTCAGACAGTTTGTATGCAGCTTTTAAGTTTGAAAATCACTTTTACAGTGCAAGTATTTGTGCAGTAAGGTGGTTTAAAGGCAAAATAAATAACAGGTATACAGGTATAATGTCATAACATACTGTACAGTGACTCCAGTTTGAACTCCAGCCCATTTTCTTTTGATAGCCATCATTTTGTGGTCTCACAGGATTTGACCTACTGTAATGTCTCTGCTTCTGTACAACCACAAAGCCAGCAGACTGCCTGCTGATGTTGATAATTTCCTCTGGGACAGCAGTGAGTGTGGTTAGGTGGTGTGGTGTACAGTAGTACAGATGTTTAGCGTGTACACTGCTCTAAATATGTGAACTCTGCCCTTTTACGCTCTTATTCCAGCCACTGATGCTATGGAACCAGACCTACTCTGACTCAATGGAAACTTTAAAAAGGTAACTTATTATTTTTATTATTATTATTAAATCATCTTTGATTACCTTACTGTTTGAAATTATTTACTTATTTAAAAAAGTATATTTTTTCAAATATATTTGTGATGCCCACAATACGTACACATAAAGTAAACTAAATAAACATGCACTATATCATAAATTACGTTGCAGAAATAATTAACTAAGCACATAGATGTTTAATGTGTAGACCATATGTTGTTTAATGACAGTCAAGTATTCAACAGCCTGATTTGAATGTGCTAGATTTAGTTTTGTTCTTAGCAGATTGCTGTTCAGTTTAAGCTTCGAGGTCAGTTGATTATTTAATAAAGATCACCTTAGAAATGATCCATGACGCTTGAGTTATAAGCAGAAAGACTGCAATAAGGAGCTTTACATCTGTACTGATTCTAATGTCCATAAATAGACTATAATATACTGTAACCCTACCAGTCAAAAGTTTTTGAACAGTAAGATTTTTAATGTTTTTTACGGAAGTCTTTTTTGCTCACCAAGCCTGCATTTATTTGAACCAAAGTACAGCAAAAACAGTAAAATTGTGAAATATTTTTAATATTCAAAATAACGGTTTTCTATCTGAATGTATTTTAAAATGAAATTTATTCCTGTGATCAAAACTAAATTTTCAGCATCATTACTCCAGCCTTCAGTGTCACATGATCCTTCAGAAATCATTCTAATATGCCGATTGCCGTTCAAGAAACATTTATTATCATTATTATTAATATTTAAAACAGTTCAGCAGTTGAGAAATCATAGAAATTAATACTGTTATTTAGCAAGGATGCTTTAAATGTATAAAAAATTGATGATAAAGACAATTATGTTACAAAAGATTTCTATTTTAGATAAATGGTGTTCTTCTGAACTTTTTTATTATTCAAAGAAACCTGAAAAAGTACCGTTTTCAACATAATAATAATAATAATGATAATAATAATAATAAATGTTTTTTGAGCAGCAAATCAGAAAATTATGATTTCTGAAGGATCATGTGACTCAAGTAATGATGCTAAAAATTCTATTTAAAATACATTTTAATATATATCCAAATAGAAAGCAGTTATTTTAAATAGTAAAACTATTTCAAAATTGTACTGTTTTTGCTGTACTTTGGATCAAACAAATGCAGGCTTGGTGAGCAGAAGAGACTTATGTAAAAAAACATTAAATATGTTACTGTTCATAAACTTTTGACTGGTAGTGTATGCTGAAACGGCACATGATTTACTTTGACTCACTAAATGTTTTAAATAAAAGCTGAATTAAAATAATAATCAGAATAGTATCATATTCAACTATTAAAATGACACAAAATGTTAAGCTGTATGTTTATTATTATTTTTATTTATATAATGTCTGAAGGGCATTTCCCTGGATGTGTTCCTTAGATGAGCAGAGGTTGTATTTTCTTGTTAATTATTTTATGATACCTAACACAGATTCACCCATCTGGCCTTCAAACACTTTTCATTTTTGTTTTATCTTATTACGTTTCTTAATATCCCTGAGGAGGAACTAATGCAATATTCATGAAACCACATGATGAATGTGGCCTTGATAACAACAAAACTGCATGAGCAGAACACAGATGCAGAAATGCTGTATTCTTGTGACTGCATGCACCATTTCGACCCACATTAAAACCCCCAGATGTTGCTTTTACATACTTCATGATGACTTCAAAGAAGATACACTGATAGTATAAGGTCATTAATGCAGAAGTGCTGTGTCGAGATTTGATTGCTTTATTCTAGGATCAGAGAGTTTTTAAGACATTGACATCTCTGTCTTCTTGACATCCAGACTTTATCTGTTTGTTTTATTGTATAAGACTTGTATTTCCTATTTATTATCTCTAGGTTTTGTGTTCTCTTTCAACATGTGAATGCAATAACATGCCTTCCTCAAACACCTGCTTTAAGGAACAGATTTAGAGAAATTTAGCATTACATCACTTGCATACCAATGGAGCGAATGTAGCCTAAGTGAAGAACACTAATGAAAATGAATATGCACAAAATGTGGACCACAAAACCAGTCTTAAGTGGCTGGGGTATATTTGCAACAGTAGCCAAAAATACACTGTGAGGGTCAAAATTATGGAGTTTTCTTTTATGCCAAAAAACATTAGGAAATTAAGTAAAGATCATATTCCATGAAGATATTTAGTCAAATTCCTACTGTAAATATATCAAAACTTAGTAATATGCATTAGTAATAACTTCATTTGACCAACTTTAAAGGTGATTTTCTCAATATTTCGTTTTTTTGCACCCTCAGATTTCATATGTTCAAATAGTTGTATCTTGGCGAAATACTGTCCTATCTTAACAAACCATACATCATTGGAAAGCCTATTTATTCAGCTGATGTATAAATCTCAATAACTGGCTTTGTGGGCCAGGGTCACACATGATCAAGCAGAGACTTCTGTCAGTATGATATGGGTGTAGAACAACAAACTGACTAAAATATAATTTAATTATAATTTGTGAGCTACTTCCGTTTTTCAGTGCAGCGTAACATTATTAATTCATGAGCTAGACTAAAAGAGGTTATACGCACCAAGCATGCAACAGTAGTATCTCTTTTTCTATTCGACTAGTGAAAGAGACACCAGTGCTCTGCTCCATCTGTCCTACTATGTCCCAGCTGTAGCTTTTAGGACTCACATCTGGGACATCTTACTAAACCCATGAGATCAAACTCTGCAACTCTTCAATCTTGCTCTCTAGCACATTTGGTCCAGGCTATTAATGTGTCCTTTGTTTAATGCATATTTTTAAGCTGTTTTCACCAATCTTTTTAATGCCTAAGTGTTGCTGTATGCAATCAATATCACTCTTCAGTGAGAGAATGAGATCAGCACATGCTCTTTTCTAAGAAATACTAAAGTCAACTTAGCAAAATGCTGATTCTTGAGACGTAGTACAAAAATTACTAATAGTTTTTAAGTGAAAGTGTTTTTGTACCTAGGGGTGGGCGATATGCCGGTTACACAATTAACTGGTAGAAATTCGTCAACCAGAAGAGATTTTTGATTATCGTCTCTATCGCGGTTACACGCTCACGTGACATTGCTGTGCTACATGGTCACAAAAACATATAGTTTGCACAAGTTTTTAAAGGAGAACTCCACTTCCAGAACAACAATTCATCCACGATGTTCATGTCTTTCTTTCTTCAGTCATAAAGAAATTATGTTTTTTGAGGAAAACATTTCAGCATTTTTCTCCATATAATGGACTGGTATGGTGCCCCGAAATTGAACTTCCAAAATGCAGTTTAGATGCGGCTTCAAACGATCCCAAATGAGGTTGTAAATGATCCCAGCCGAGGAAGAAGGGTCTTATCTAGCATAACGATCGGTTATTTTAATAAAAACAATACAATTTATATACTTTTTAAAGCCAAACGCTCGTCTTGTCTTACTCTACCTGGACTGTTTTTCTTCCGGTTCATGCCAGTTAGGGTATGTCGAAAAACTCCCATCTCATGTTATATTGTTGTTATATTACTCAACTGTTTTCAACATATTAATAATAATACATGTTTTTTGAGCAACAAATCAGAATATTAGAATGATTTCTGAAGGATCATGTGACCGGAGTAACAATGCTAAAAAATCAGCTTTGAAATCACAGGAATAAATTACATTTTAAAATACATTCAACTAAAAAACAGTTATTTTAAATAGTAATATAAATAGTAAATTATTTGGATCAAATAAATGCAGGCTTGGTAACTTCTTTAAAAAACATTTAAAAACTTTTGACTGGTATAGTGTAAGCTTGTTTATTTTCTCTTTTTAATTCTATTACTTGTTTTGTACTAAATTAACAATTCAGATCTTAATTTGGCTTTATTAAATTATTTCCAGAATTTACAAAGACAGACCTGAAATCAAAGCAGAAATTTAAAACAGAGATCTGCTGAGTTTTATTCATTTCCAGAAATATTCCCTCTTTCCCATGTGCTAGACCTAAAGGAAAGACTACAATGAATCTCTCTCTATTCCTGTGTGAGGGATTACCCACGTGACTCTTTTAATGTCAGTAAAGCCAGCTGGTCGCACACTCGGTCTGTAAGTCCCTGTGTGCGGGATTGTGGCGCATCTGCGTGTGATTTCTTTTATGTGAGCATGCGTGTCTTGTTTTCCACAGGACGGCTGCTGTCCAGTCTAGTTTACCTGGTCTCACATAACAGTCACACGGAGGCAGCGCTCACTCCGCAGGGGGCGGACGGCGGTAACAAAGGCGGCCTGGGATATGTAAACTCATGGTCTGTCTCTTTTGCTTCTGTTTTTGTGTGTGTGCCGATCATTATTCCCTTATGAGAATGATAAGAAGGCTTAAGCCAGTATTCTTGAGATTTTGCCAAGGCCACAGTCTTCTACCAAATTTTAATGTGGCTGATGAGTGACCACCGGTGGCTTTTGAGCTTAGATAGAATAGATGGCCAAACATCAGTGCTAAAACTGGATGTTTTTGTTTTTCCAGGGTCATCAGACAGCCCTGCACCGGGCGGCTGTTGTGGGAAACCGTGACACCATCGCTGCCCTCATCCATGGAGGCTGTGCACTTGATCTACAAGACAAGGTCTGTTCATTTGCAATATACAAAAATCCTCTTTTTGTTTCATTATGAATGTCAGATATCAGAAACTGTTATAATTTATACAAATCGTACATGCTATTGTACATGTTATTTGTGGTAAAACCAGGGTTATACTTTCATCAGGAGGGGAACACAGCTTTGCATGAGGTATCATGGCATGGCTTCAGTTCATGTGTAAAGCTACTGGTCAAAGCTGGAGCCAACGTCCAAGTGAAGAACAAAGTAAGCCATTACTTTCCATTTACTTTAGGAAAAACACAGACTATCAATTTAAAAAAAAGACCCCAAGAAATATTTTGAAAAGCAAAGTTTTCTTTTCTTTCTTTATGTATTTTTATTTGAAACAAGATTAGCCGAAGATTAAGGTCTTCGGATTTTATTTTTTATTATTTTAAAATATTTGTATTGGTTTTTCATTTAGACAATAAAAGGAACTTCTGCTAACATAAACTTATAATATACTAGACTTATACATTCAAATACATACATAGACAAAAAGGGGCTTCCTAGCAAAATTACATTTCCGTTTGTTTGGCAACAGCATGATTTGCTATTTGATATTTTGATAGGGGAGGGAAATTCTCATTCTATAATTTCAGTGCACAGGAAAAAAAAACAAGTATGTGGCCATGTTCATTTTACTTTTATCTGCTTAACATTTGTCAGTTTATATGCTTATATTTAAAAAAAATCTGGAAAATGGACAGACTTTTTTGTCTGTACATTGAAGTATGCATTTTTAAAATGTTATTTTATTTTTATTTTTAAAGTTTGCATTTTTCATTAATTTGTTTGCATCATTCTTTTTTTTAAATGTTTATGTTATAATTTTTAAAGTTTGCATTAAAAAAAAGCAAAAAAAAATCTTTCTTTTTAACATATTTATTTTTTATTTTAGTATAAAAATTTGAATTTTTAAACAAGCATTTGCCATGATCATTCTTGTTTAATTTAAAAATGTTTAATTTAATTATTATTTTATTTATGTATTTTTAAAGTTTTATGTATTTTTTAAAAAAAGCATTTTCCAGGATCTTTATTTTTAAAATGTTATTTATTTATTTATTTATTGTTAAAAAAAAATGCATTCCATTTTTAAAATGTACATTTTTTTTAAGTTTTCCAGGATCTTTTTAAAATGTTTACATTTTTCTTAATAATTTGTAAAATTTGCTTTTTTAAAAGCATTTTCTTTTTCTGTTTTTTATGTTTGCATTTTTTTTAAAAATGCCCTTTCCACTATCTTTCATTTAAAGATGGTTAATTTTTATTTATTTATTTTTAAAGTTTGCATTTTTTTATTTAAAAAACATTTTCAAGGATATTTCTTTTTAAAATGTTCATTTATTTAAATTTTTAACATTTGCCTTTTTTTTTAAATGCATTTTCCAGGATCTTTCTTTCTTTAAAATGTATCTACTAAAAAACTGTCTAAATCTAACAGTTATGGACTAAAACCTCCTAAAACTCAACATTTTGAAAACTGGAGATGTTCTGTTAAATTTAGAAAATATTTTTGGTGAATTCTGAGGAATGATCATTATACAATCAGTTTCTGTTCCATTATTTAAACTGTATTATTATTTTTTTTTAAAGGCAGGAAACACACCTCTACATCTAGCATGTCAGAACGGACATTCCCAGACCGCTCAAGTGCTACTACTAGGTGGAGCGATGCCTGACAGCAAAAACAATGCATGTGCACTCTTCTAAAATCACTACAATCTATATTTAATAATTATATAAATTGCAAAGTGAATACTGAAAAATAAGAGGAATCATTTCTTTCCTTCCAGGCAGGTGACACATGTTTACATATTGCTGCACGCTACAATCACTTGGCCATGATTAAGATCCTCTTGGGTTCTTTCTGCTCTGTAGCTGAGAAAAACCAGGTCAGATCCTCATTCTGATTGTTTGGGATCCAGCACCAATGTGGTTTATTTTTTGTGTCACTGCTGTGTCCTAGTTTCTAAATTATTTTGTCTAAGTTAATAGGCAATTATGCTGTAAACTTTCAAAAGAAAACAAAACTACATAATTATTTATGCCTTAATAGCATATTATTTCATACTTCAACAAATCATAATAAAGTTGCACACAATGAAAAATTCAGAGACAAATAAACAAACAATTAAAATGGTCTTTGTCTGCTTTAAACTGCCAGATTGTATTTTAGATTACAGCATCTTCTCGTGATAATTGCATATATATAATTACAGTTTATTTCAGTCATAATCTTGCAGAAAATTGACATATTTTACAGATAGGAGACACTGCGCTCCATGTTGCTGCTGGCCTAAATCACAAGAAATCTGTCAGTCTGTTACTGGAAGCAGGAGCTGACACAAACATCAAAAACAATGTAAGTCATGTAATCTCATGATATGCCTGAATCTCTGTATGACTGTATGGTTATTATGTAAGTAAGTTATAATAAGGGCTGGGGTTGCATGATGCTATAGCTCAACATAGGCTGCACAAATTCGACTGTAAATTGCTTTGGATGAAAGCATCTGCTAAATGACCATTTATTTCCACGCCAAATCTATCAACAGTCAGGTCACACTGCTGTTGATAAAGCCCGGGACAATAACAACCGAGATTTGGCTATTCTTCTAGCAAAATCCAATCAGGTAAGTAATGTTATTACAAAGAATAACAAAGAATACATTTAGAAGCAGTTTATTGTCCTGTCAGACAATCTCTTTCTAGCAAAGCATTACATGATTACGTGATTCACTTCTGACTGATTCAGCTCTACTAAATAAAACGGTTTGATGAATGACTCAATGACTCACTCATAAAGGCAGTCCCTTGATTTGTTCCTAAATGAACGAATCGGTTTAATGCTTCAGTGACTCATAATAGAATTAACTTGATTCATTTTTAAATGATTCAGTGTTTTTGAATTAATTGGTTGACAAATTATTCAAATGACACTCAATCACAGTCACGTGTCACCACTTACAAGTACAACAATGTAAACAATGAAACAATGAATGCTTTATAAGAACACAGTATCGTGCTCGAGGCGCTGCAAAAGATGCAAGACGGAAAAAGACATGTGCCTTCAGATTTTATTTATGGTTTACATTTTTTTTATTATTTTTTTTTTTTAACATTATTAATAAAAATATATATTAATTAAATTGTGTATTTAACTTTTATTATTATTATTTTAAATATTAATAAAATAAAATTGTATTAATAAAATTATGTATTATTAATAAAAATTATTAATAAAAAATATGTATGTTCTGTTTTCACTTTAATTCAACTTTTCATTTTTATTATCAATATTTTAAACATTATTATTAATAAAATTATATTATTAAAATGATGTATTATTAATAAAACAAATTATAAACATGTATTTTCTGTTTTCTCTTTTAATTTTAAAATACGTATAACTTATTATTAACATTTTAAATATTATTATTAATGAAATACAATTGTATTAATACAATTCTGTATTACAGTATTAATAGAAATTATTAATAACAAATATGTATTTTCTGTTTCATTTGAATTTTAATTAAAGTTTTAATTTTTATTGTTAGTTTTTAATATAATTACTAATAAACTAAAATTTTAATAAAATGATGCATCATTAATACAAATTATTAATAACAAATATGTATTTTCTGTATTCATTTTGATTTTAAAGTTACATTTTTAATATTATTATTATTTTAAATATAAATAAAATAAAATTTAATTAATACAATTATGTGTTATTAATCAAAATAATTAATAAAAATATGTATTTTCTGTTTTCATCTTAATAATAATAATAATAATTATTTTAAATATCATTAATACATTTAGATTTTATTAATAAAACTGTATTTAATTTGTTATTTATTTTAATATTAACACAATTTTATTGTGTTTTTGTCCTTTTTATTAGTAATTTTTATGCCTATATAGTTTTTTATTTCAGATTCAAAATGAAAATAAATGAAAATGAGATGTTCATTTGGCATATGGCTGAAATCAGTGTTTGGGGTAATGCATTACAAGTAACACGAGTAATCAGATTACTTTTTTTTCAAGTAACTAAAGTAACGCATTACTTTTTAATTTACAAAAAAAAATCTCAATTTATTTTTTTTCAAATATGTAATGCCAATTACTTTTTACCCATTTATTGATTGATTGATTGATTATTGATATTTACATTTTACTTTATTTCAGTTAACTTTTTATTTCAAGTAAAAAAAAATTAAATAGTCTTTGTTTTTTTATTTACATGTATCCTGGTGTAGTTACAGCATCTACCAGCAGGAGCTAAATGAAATATACTAACCATCCAAACTTCCATCCTTATTTTCTCACAAGCTTCTCTAACTCAAGTTGTATGTCCTTGCTCAGGTGCAGCGGCTTGCTCGTGGAAAGACAGTGAGAAAAAGACGAGATGTCTTGCGGGCCCAGAGGAGAACTCAGTCACTCCCCAGAGTTCAATCCTCCCGAGAGAAGGTGGAAAATTCAGATAAGATTCACCCATCTAGAACGACATCTGTGCTGTCGCAGATTCATCATTTGTAATATGATTGGGGTCTAGGGGCAAGTGAGAAGAAAATGTCACATGACAACTAAGCTTCCATAACCCTAAGAGAGATCAGAGGTCATGTGATTGTTTTCGCCTAAATATCCCTCTCATGCTAAGCACTCCCATCATTGTGCAGGACTGTACTGAACTGGCAGAAGACACAAACAACAGTGATCAAGTACATCACAGAATACAACATGAACGAAACGCAGCAACTCTGAGCCCCAGCACCAGGAGAAAGATCAGGAGTCCAAGAAGAAAGGTAGTGATTAATTTGATTCAATGATTAATTAATACCTATTGTAATATGTTATACTGTAATATTACACTACCATATATACAGGATGATAATGGCTGGATAAAAATATTTTAATTTATTCTTATTTTTACGAAACTATATTGATTCTTAAATCACAAGAATCGATTAGTCTACCCTGTTTTCAGTTAACGAACAGACTGCAGCGCATCTCCCAATAAATAGCTATAACCTTTGTGATTTGTTACTTTTGAAATGAAACACAGTCTCAAATTCAAAGTCTTAAACAAAAAAATTTCATTCAGATTTCGTTTTAGTATAATATTAAAACAATAAATACCGTTTTGGCGCTGTTTAATGTGGAGTTTTGGCTGTAGCGCCTCAGTTCAAAAGAAGCGGAAGTGATTAAACTGATCGTCTCCTCCGCTTTAATACGTTACAGCACAAAATAAACATAAATTAACATCTAAGGGTATGTTAAAAGGAAGAGTACAACTTACCGAAATCTGTATCCTGTCTCATGTAATCGCTCAATCAGTGTTTCAAACGGAACGACGTCAGCTTGTAAACAATGTCACGTAACGTCAAATTTACCTCAGAAACATATTCGGTGAACATAAACTCGTTAGTCAGCTAGAAAAATGAACTCTACAGAGGAGCATTTTGCTAAATATATGAACTATATAACATTTATTATCATTTTTACTGTTTTTCAATGTTTATGTTTTAAAAAATCCGTTATTTAAATGTTTATATTTCAAAAAAACGAATTGGAGTAGACATATAATTAAGTAATTGTAATATTATTAAAACGTCATTAAGTATGACGTCATTAAGTATAAGTGTTTGTATATAAATCAGTTAATTTCAACTTTTAATATTATAGTAATGTAGTACCAATTGATTCTCATGTATATTTTACAGCATTAGTTGAGATTTTTTTTCCTTGAGAAAATCTGGCATGTACTGTACCTGATAAATATCCCAAAATAATCAATATTGAATTGAATTAAATTAGAAATTAAATCGAAAGCATGTCCGAATTCAATTAAATCGTGAAATTTGTGCCAAAACCCAGCCCTGGTGTTAATGTATGGTAATACAATGTTGTATAATTTTACAGAGTTTATTTTGCAATAATGACATGTTGACTGTACTTTATTCTGCTAATATGTGACCTTGGACCACAAAATTTAGAAATTAGGATAGGACAATATTTGGCTGAGCTATTTGAATATCTGGAATCTGGGTGCAAAAAAACCCAAATATTGAGAAATTCTTAGCAATGGATATTACTAATCAAAAATTAAGTTTTGGTATTTACAGTAGAAAATTTACAAAATATCTTTGTGGAACATGATCTTTACTTAATATTCTAATGATTTTTGGCGTAAAAGAAAAATCAATAAATATGACCCATACAATTAAAGTTGGCTAAAATATACCCGTGCTGCTTATGACTGGTTTTGTGGTCAAGGGTCACATTTTTAGGTTTACCTGACTTTTTTTCCCTAGTGTATGTTATTTAATAATACCTTCTCTAACATGAACATTTAAAAAAGTACTCTATTCAATAAATCTAAATATGTTTTTACTATTAAAAAAGCTGGAACATGTGTTCCGGAGAGAGTATCAGCTACACGAGAGAGGATCTCCATCTCAGAGAGTAAAACACAGCAGCCCCAGCTCTCAGGAGGAAGAGGAAACTCTAGGAAAAGCCTTTCAGCTTTATACACTATACAGGGATAAAGATGGACAGATAAAGCAGGTAAACTCTGCATTAGAGTTAATGCAATGCATTTGTTTGTTTTAAACCTCTTAACCGGTGTCTGCAAACAGGCTCCTGCGAATGACTGTCACTGTAAGCCCCTCATTAAAACACTGGAGAATAAGCTGAAAGCTGCAAAGATGGAAATGAGGTCAGAAATTCACACTGTCCAAGAGGAGATCAACTGCAGGCTGGGCAGAATAGAGCAAAAAAACAAGCATCAGGTTTGTCGTTGCTGTGATATTGACACTTTTTTGTGTCTTTTACATCTACCCACCATATCTTTGTAATCCCTATGGATAAAATAAATTGGAAAAACACTTCCAAAACCAATGCTACTGAAAATGTGGGTATTAGAGACTCATATGTCTTTCTGTTCAGATTAAAGTTCTTGAGAAACTCACACAGGAGCGTGTGTCAGCTGAAAGGATGGAGTGTCATTATCGAATCAATCAGAGAGCCACCTTGGAACGCATGGAGGGCGAGAGAAAACAGGTACAACAACTTGAGAGAAGAGATGCACGACTACAATTGCATTGGCCTGGACATGATTGATTAAACTTATGTTGCTCTGTTTTTATTTTTCAAGCAGGTAGCTGCTAGCAATGCCGTGAAAAGCTGGTGCATGTCTAAGATTCAGGATCTTGAAGTGCGGATGCCTGCAGAGACACAATACTATAAACTTCTGCGCTCTCCATCGGTGGATCAGTCTCTGGTGGATTCAGACCCTGAGGGTCTCCCGCTGCTGTCGCTCGTCTCTGAGGAGAGCTCCAGCTCGCTGGCCACCTATGTCAATGTGTTACCCAGCCCAGGAGCACGTCCTGATAATAATCTTAAAAGTCCTGAATTTGAGGACGCACGTGGGAGGAGATACTTTGAGATGAAGCTGAACGGTTCTTCAGGTTCGAAAAAAATGCACTGATTTTTTTTTTTTAATAAATCTGTATCATTATTTCCAATAAAAATATCTAAACATCCTTAAAACGAGATGTACATTTAGCACTGCCATTCAAAGGTTTGGGATCAGTAAAACATTTTTTAAAAGAAGTCTTTTCTGCTTATTAAGGCTGTGTTTATTTGATTAAAAATACGACAAAAAACGTAATATTGTGAAATATTATTGCAATTAAAAGTAGTGGTTTTCTATTTTAATATACTTTAAAATAGAATTTATTTCTGTGATGCAATGCTGAGTTTTCAAGCATCAAAACTCCAGTCTTCTGTGTCACATGATCTTTCAGAAATCATTCGAATATGCAGATTTATTATCAATGTTGGAAACAGTTGTGTTTTTTTGGAACCTGTGGTAGTTTTTTCAGGATTCTTTGAATGAAACGTTAAAAAGAACAGCATTCATTTAAAATAGAAATCTTTTAATCCGTTTAAAGTTTGCGGTCAGTAATTTTTTTCTTTTTTCTTTCTTTTTTGAATACTTTTATTCAGCAAGGATTAATAAAATTGATAAAAAGTGACAGTAAAGATTTATATTGTTAGAAAAGATTTCTAGACTCTTGAAAAACGTATCACAGGTTCCAAAAAACTTTTTCCAACATTGATAATAAATCAGCATATTACATTTCTGAAGCACCAGGTGACACTGAAGACTGGAGTAATGGCTGATGAAAATCCAGCTTTGCATCACAGAAATAAATTATATTTTATAGTATATTAAAATAAAAAACTGTTATTTTATATTGCAATAATATTTTATATCAGTTTTTTTCTATCAGTATTTTTCAGTATTTCAGTATTTATTTTATATCAGTATTTTTGACCAAATAAATGGAAGTTTAATGAGCATAAAAGACTTCCTTAAAAAACATGAAAAATCTTACTGATCCCAAACTTTTCAACGGCAAGTGTACATATTAAGTTATTAAGATTTCTTTTCAAAAAATGTATCATAAATACTATGTATTTTTATTATATTTGTAATTATTATGTTAAGGAGAGCATGAACTGACCATTTACTGCCAAAATATGGCATATTTCTGTGTGCAAAGGGATATTTAAAAAGAAAAAAAGGCTGAATAATTCTTCAGGTTTTCAAAAAAAGGAATTGAAAAGTTTCATATTCATAAAGAAACATCCTTTAACAAGATGTTCATTTAACTAAGAAGCATATTATATATATATATATTACTGCCACAATGTGACATATTTCTGAGTACAAAGGAAAAAATACTGAATTGTTCTTCAGGTTTGGAAAAAATGCACCGATTTTTATTTTATTTTATTTTCTAAACATCCTTAAAACATGATTTACTGGTACATTTTAACTAAGAAGCAAATTATACATATATTAAGATATTAAGATTTTTTTACATTTATTTATTTATTTATTTTTTATTTATATTTTAAATGTTTGTTTCACTTAATTTGAAGTGGCCTCCCCAGTGCATTTCATTTCACTGCCATAATATGACATATTTCTTAAAACGAAGAGTCGCTGAACAGTCACTGATGATTTTTTTTAGTGTTTTTAATTATTGTTCTCTAAAATAAGACCTGATTAAATGAGTAAAATATATTTAGTGAGAGCCAAACAAACAAAAAAACAAACAAACAAACAAAAACCATTATTTTGTTTTTCTGAAACATCTTTCCCATATATTTATCATAACCCGACAGCTCCATCAGTGGTCAAACACAAACCTGTGTCACGGAAGCTGGCGACTACTGACCCCAAGTGGCACCGAGCAGAAGTACAGGAGGTTGATGTCTCAAAGTCCAGGTCAGACAAGAGGGATGAACTCTGCGACAGTAGTGCCAGCAGCAGCCTGTCCACATCCAGCAAGCGTTTCAATGACAGCAATACAGAACCAGCGCCCGGCCCGACCTGGAAACACAGCAGGCACCTGAAAGACAGGATTAAAGCACATCACACTCAAACCCAGCAGAGCAACACCATGAAGACCATGGAGGTGTTTTCCCAGCGGCCCGTGGAGGCCACCTTCACCCAAGAGCGGGCAAACTTGCACGCCGTGGAGGTGACGCAGCGTTTCTTTGAGACGGTCTCCACACAGCTGGAACGCTGGTATGAGAGGAAGATCCAGGAAGCGCAGAAGGTGGCAGAACAGAAAGCTTTGCAGGACAGAGCCAGTCTATTGGAGAGGATCAACACGCTGGAGGAGGAGCTACAGAAGCTTCGCACTAACACTAATACAGACTCTTGACACACACGGTACTATGCCCAGATACCTGGATTCCACCTAATAATTGTGGCAATATACAATATACTATAAAAGTTGTGGCAATATAAATAAGATCGGAGCATTGTAAATACTGCAACCTTACAGTAATTTTATTAGATTATAGTATAACATTGGGATTGTCATTATTTACTCACCATCTTGTCTTTCAAATAGGTTTAAGAAAGATTTGGAATATATATATATATATATATATACTTCATAAATAAAAATTAATGAAAAAAAATTAAATATATTTATTTAATATATTAAAACAGATGGAAATTTAATATAAATTAATAAATATAAAAATGAATATTAATATAAATATA
>JAHKKF010498173.1:0-13987 GCA_019740295.1 Labeo calbasu | reverse complement strand
TAGTAAACATCTAAGATTTGAATACTTAAATGCTTTTAAATGTGTTTTTTGGTTGTGGGACAGCAGTTTGCACTAACTCCATACAATGGCCCATACGCAAAGTTTTGTAAGCCAAAAATAAAAATAAAAAATGCAAACCATGAGTCCATCCTTGAGGCGAGTCCCTGCGTACACCAAGCCAAATCCTCCTTCACCCAGCTTGGGACCGATTTTATAACGACTCACAATGTTAAAACACATCTATTAAAAGGTAAACAATTGTAATTAGTATTAAATACAGTTCTATAAATGTTCACATTTTATAATAACGTTTTCATTGATTCATTATTCTTACCCCTGTCCAGGACGTCCTGCTCTGGCTGTTCCTCAGCAGCAGGTGGAACTTCCGAAGTTGGAGCTACAATCAATTCAAAATAAATAATATTAATAAAAACACATTTCATCTTCAAAATGGAGTGGTCTCCGGTATGTTCCGGCCACACACTTGAATTCCTCCTCAGCCTTAACCAGGTCATATTTTTTATCGCACTTCTGTGGCGATAAAAGCGGAGAGCGGGCCACCTCAGGAAGCTCTTCTTTTTCTCCTCTCTCCCTTCCTCCTTTCTCCCTCCATCAGTTTTACCAAGCCCAACAGGCCACCTCCAGAAGCACTTCTTCTCTTTATCCTTTATCTCCGCCTCTTTTCTCCCTTTATCAGTCTTAACAGGCCCAAACGGCCACTTCCAGAAACACTTCTTTCTGTTTTTCTCCTCTCTTCCTCCATCAATCTCACCAGAACCAACAGGCGTTTCATCAAGCTGACAAGGATGGTTATTTGCCGTGTTGCTGGTGTATTCACAAGGTTCGTGTACAGACTCCATATCAAGCGGTTTTTTAGTCGTGAATTGATCTGTGACACGATAAAACAGTTTGTGATTTTGCTATCCAATACTCTGACACTCGGGAACAGATATGTAGATACTCCGAAACTTCAACCAACAAAATGCTTAAGTGATTCTCAGGCCATTAAATACTTAATACCAACGTTATAATTACCACAGAAATGAGAAATAATTCCAAAAATGCAAAAATGGCTGTCATCTGGTCCTTTTCGTTTTTGACAAGTTAAAGCGATAAAGAAACATACATGTGTGAAAACATATGGGAACTGCTTGCTGTTATTAAGCGCAATAAACCGCTTAAATAACCTGTTTTTTTTTTTAAGTGAACCTAAACAGGAAAATAAATCCATGTTTCGATCATGCATTGATTAGGTTTTAAAGTGACAGCAGCCTTAAAAACCCGCTGCTGCTTGCATCCATTAATGGTAATTAAACAATAAAAGGCTGAGTGTTTTATTACATTTCATTATTCAGTTTCTGTATTACTGGAAAGCTGCCTTAAATAGACATACGTGTGGGATACTCGTGATCTCTCAGCTGCAATTCCAATTTAACAATTACAATAGTAAAATTATATATACATGCATAATTTAGTGCATCCAAATCACATCCAAAATATTTTTTTATTATGTGTATTGTGTATATTTATTATGTACACACATATATTTAAGAAAAACATTTCTATATTAGAAATTTTTATGTATAATATCGATTATATTCATATAAATATATATCTAAATATTTTCAAAATATATACTGTGTGTGTGTGTATTTATATATACATTAAATAGACACTGTATACACATATAGTATGTAAACAAACTTTTCTTTTTGATGCATTTAATCGCGATTAATCGTTTGACATCACTTGCATAATTATAAAAATTAAGTAATTTGGGTGTTAGTTACACTTAGGTCAACTGGTTACACTACAAAAAATAGGCATAAACAGTATATTAATATGCAGTAGGCTACGTAGTAAATTAAACACTACGTACAATTAATACAACAACTTCTACTTTAGCAATTATAATAGTGCTGTCAAAAATTAACAAATTAATCACATTTTTCTGTACGTAATCACAATTAATCACCTAATAATACATTTATTTTGTCATCATTTCACACTGAATCTCCAAATTAATGTAGAAACAACAAGATAGTGTATTTTAAATTAAAAGTTTAATAGCATCTTTGTACTACTATCAATGAAGGCCAAATATCATTGATACCAGTACTTACACTGATGTCTAATACTAAAATGTTTTGCAAGTCATGTTATTTTTAATGTAAAATTTCTTGTGCTGACATTGTATTCAAAAGTATAAAAATTGAATACGCATCTGAATTAAACATGGCTTTTATTTCATTAACATTTTCAAATCATTTAGAAAGTATCTATTGTATACGTATAGCTATAAATAACAGAAATAAATATAAATAAAAATTTAACACAACATGATTAATTTAACAGCCTAATTTAAACAAATATAATTTCTCCAGGGGCAGATAAAGGCACATCATATGGATTCATATGAAATTAGTTTTGTCATAATCTTTATGATGAGCTGTGTATGATCAGGTCAATCAGAGGTGTGTGTAGCTGGAGATGATCTGTTCTAGTGCCGTAAAACTGTCCAGAAAATCCTCCTCAGAGATCCCAAACTTCGTATACTGATGAACATAGGCCCTACAGGAAGCAACATCAGTATTTAAAACATAAAATACAGAATATTGTATTGTATTTATGTTACTGTATTTCTCACCTTGATGCAAACATGTTCCAAGCCTTCCTCACTATATTGTCCAAGGGTTTCAAAAGGGACTGGCTGTTACTAACCAAAGTGGCAGACTTTTCATATCCATTGAAGGCTACAGGACAGGTCCACGTGCTGAAACTATTTTCAGTTTTAAGCCACGGCACATATAACGTAGGATCCTTAAAACCATCTGTTGATTAAAGTATTTTGCGTGTTAGTTTTCTATACAGTTTTAAAAATCTTAGAATGTTGTTTTCTGAAAAAGTATGCATGTACACTACTTAAAAAAAAGTTGTCTTGCACTGTTGGACCATAGTGTATGTTCTTTGAAAAAGTATGGATACTTGTATTTTTGTGTATTTTCAAATAATTATTGAAGGCTTTAGTCATTTAGAAAAAAAAAAAACTTTTTTCTTGTTTAATTGTTTTAAATGTTTAAAAGGGCTGTCAGTTTAATGCAACTGAGATGTTTCTCAAATTATCTTCTTTTATGTTCCATAGTTTACGTTAGGCCGTTGCAACCTAAATGTTTATGCGTAATAAATTTGATGTTGAATCAAATAAAACATTTCTTTCTAAAGCTACAATTCTAACGTCTACGTAATACTTTCTCGTTCAACACAAAAATAACTTTAAATAATCTTTTGTGGGTATTTTCAGTCAGATTTGTTTTGTGATTAATTAGATTAATTAATCAAAACACCATGTAATTAATTAGATTACAAATTTATAACTAAAACAATTAGTTTTTTCCCTAAATGGTCAAAGCCTTCCATTAAAAATGGGAAGAAATTGTGTCATCATTTACTCATTTTCATGTCTTTCCAAACCTGTATGCGTTTCTTTCTTCTATTTAACAAAAGGTCGCCGTTGGTTCTCACCGACTACTATAGTATGGAAAAAGTACTATGGAAGTCAATAGGGACCAGCAACTGTTTGGTTACACCCATTCTTCAAAATATCTTATTTTGTGTTCAGCAGAAGAAAGAAACTCATACAAGTTTGAAATGACATGAGAGTTAGTAAAATGCTAACGACTTTAAATTTTGGGTGAGTTGAGCTATCTATTTAATGAATGAAATATATTGGAGATCTGCTTACCTGTAACCGCAGTAGAGACATCCTTCCCCCGCAGTATTAGAAGATTAGCAAGTGATATATTGAAATTTTTATGCCTGCTGTTTGTTGCACTCTCTCCTCCAGATGTGACCGCTGATGGAGCGCTTACTGTCCAGTCAATGCCTATAAGGAAGAGTGCTTTAGTTCCACAAAACCATTATGCAGACAATGAAGTAATATTTTCATTTCTTCTGTAGTGTTTCATTTTTAAAACATCCTTTGTAAAGGAATACTTCACCCAAAAATGAAAATTCTGTCATTTATTACTCACCCTCATGTTGTTCCAAACCTGTAAGACCTTTATCTTCAGAACACAAATAAAGATATTTTTGATGAAATCCAAGAGCTTTTTGACTTTGCATAGACAACAACGCAACTGACACGTTCAAGGCCTAGAAAGGTAGTAAGGACATTGTTAAAATAGTGACATCAGTGGTTCAACCATAATTGTTTTAAGCTACAAGAATTATTTTTGGTTTCTTTGTGCACAAAAATGATCCTCGTAGCTTCAAAACATTCAGGTTGAACCACTGATGTCACATGGACTATTTTAACGATGTTCTTGCTACGTTTCTGTGCCTTGACCGTGATAGTCTATGGAGGATAAAGCTCTTGAATTTCATCAAAAATATCTTAATTTGTGTTTTAAAGATGAACGAAGGTACATTTTTGGAACGACATGAGGGCGAGTAATTAATGACAGAATTATCATTTTTGGGTGAACCATCCCTTTAATATAACAATGATACGCAACATCACCGCACTCACCTTCCTCCATCCTAGCGCTTGCAATGAGCATTTGACGTAAATGCTTGAGCAGCCCAGGCCAGTTAAATACACTATAGGCCAGAGATGTGCTGGACATCTGAGGAATGTTACATAAGCTGAGCAGTTTGTATTCGGGATGGCTCACCAAAGAACTCATTAATTCCCCTGCAGACAGCAGATAAACACTGGTGTAAACGAGTGTCATTTTGACTGATGACTGTCTGAAATTGGAGGTGAACCGTGAGTCATTTGTACCTATGGGGTTTGTGCTGTAAGAGCAGGATGAATCAGCGGTATAAGCGGGCTGAAGGACGCTGGCCAGCTGGTGAGCGATCACCTTATTAACGTCACTGATGGAGATGTGTTTGATGTTCATCAGCCGGCTGCAGATTTTGTGCACAGTGTCGTTCTTGTGAACCAAAATAGCATCGGAGAGCTGGTAGAGGTGCGACAACGTCAGCACAGAGTTGTAGTTTTGCACGATCACCTGGAAAGGCAAACAAAACAACATACACAGTGAATAAAGCTGGCAGTGTAACGATGAATAATAAAATGATAAAAACAAAAGAAAAAAAATGTACAGTAAAAAATTAGTTTAAAACACATGTAGCAAGTCGTTCCAAACCCATTCGTTCATCTTCGGAACACAAATTAAAATATTAGACAGCAATGCAACTGACACATTTAAGGGCCAGAAAGCTAGTAAGGACATCGATAAAATAGTCCATGTGACATCAGTGGTTCAACCTTGATTTTATGAAGTTACAAGAATACATTTTTGCGTGCAAAGAAAACAAAAATAACTTAATTCCAGAATTTCTTCTCTTCCGTGTTAGTCTTCGACATGCGTTCACGAGAGTACCTTGACGTCCTTACTACCTTTCTGGGCCTTGAACCTGTCAGTTGCGTTGCTGTCTATGCAGGATCAGAAAGCTCTCGGAATTCATCAAAAATATCTTAATTTGTGTTCTGAAGATGAACGACGATCTGTAAGTGTATGCTGTATTGTAAGTGCAACAAACAAATATATAAAGTATAATAAAATGAATGTGTATTTTGGATGTTTTCTTTCCACTAGTTTGAAAAAAGGCATGTTTTGGAAGCAAAATAGCCAGAAAATCTCAAAAATGACCAGCGCATGACAAAACAATGAAACGTTTACAATTAATAACTTACACATTTATAACATTTTTATAGCATTTAAGGAAAATTTATAATATGGAACAAATAATCTTAGTCATTATTTTAAAAAAATAATTAATTAATGACAATAAATTAAATATATTTTTAAAGATAAAACCATTCTTATAACAAATATAATGAATTTTAAATCATACAATATCATTAAGTTTTTGGGGAGTTGCATAACATGGCATTCTGCAAAGTGAACTAACCTTGCCTTGTCTTAAAATGGTCAAATTATCTAATATTTAAAGAAACTTGACCTTGATAGTCATGAGGGTCTGCAGGTTTTTTTTTTTTTTTAATTATTAAGCTACTACTTGACTACTTAGAAAGGTTTCCTTTTCAAGATTTTCATTACTTGAATTATTTTCACATTTTTTCGTCATTGTGATGTCATAACAATTGTTGGACCCTGACATTTTTACTTTATGAGCACTAAAAATACCTATATGAATTTCAGTTCAGACGTTTTATTTTAAGCCATTTTTGAATAAGTTCACAGATCCAAACAAACAAAAACGTCACATCATTGACCCACTTATACTTAAAAACACAAAAATCTCACTACCTCACCAGCTCCATACGGCCATGTTACTTGATTCAGGATGAAGGAATTGGGATATAAGTCCCTCAAACGTTGAGTGATGTAGGTACCCACACCAGAACCAGTGCCACCTGCAACACTCATCATGGTGAAAATCCCAGCCAGCCGATCACAGCGCTCGATCTCCCTTCGAACCAGATCCTCCACTGCCTCTTCATGACGTGGTCCATGAACACAGAACCTTCAGAAAACAACAATGAACTCACACATGACTAACAGGCCCAAAACCAAAAGCTGACTTTCTTACCCATTCGCCCAGTTGTTTCCAGAGCCCTGTTTCTGGGAGAATTGTGCTTTGTCTCCATATCTCCATCTTCCAGATTTTGAAGCCTTGGCTATTGCTTGAGCGATAACCTTAGGTTCCATGTCAACAAGCACTGCCCGCGCCACAAGTTCTGTTAAACATAAAGAACCTAATAAATATGAAATATTACAGAGGTATAAGCAAATATGAGTGAGTTGAACCAACCTCCAGTAGATGTCTCATAAAAGAATCTCTCATCACTGCATTGCTTGTATTTCTTTCTGTTTGGTCCATTGGAATCATCGCTGATGACACTGAAGAGCTCGTGTCCTATCTGATTCCCACACTGACCCAGCTGTAAGCTTACAACCGACATATCTATCGACATTAAGCATTAAACGACACGACAAAAGCTCATGTCATCATGACAGCACTATGTAAATACACAACTCTCAAGAGTGTAGCTATAGCAACGTTTACCGAGTGACTCAAGGAGACGATAGTACGCGTACACTGAATGTCAGTTTACAACATGGAGAGTCAAAACAACCGTACAATATCAAATAACATTTAGTCACCACATTTTCAAACTTTCATAAGTAAAAGCAGAGCATCTGCCTGTGTAGAGTTGAAAGCGGGTGCAGGTTTGAAAGCGTCGGAACTGATGCATGATGGGAGCTGGAGCGAAAAACATTTCTACAACCATCAGATGGCGCGCAAAACATACTTTTCGCAAGCTCCCTTGTTCTATGGTGAATATCAGGAAAACATGCCTTTCATCATGATTTCATCAAACTATTATAAGATGCCAAAGCATCTGTACTTGTGAAAAAATAATCATTTCGATGTAAGGGTTACCTCCTGGTCATTTTCTGAAGCTGACATTTTTTGTGTGTATTTATTTATTTATTTGATGTGTTAAGCTTATTTGTTTATTTTGTTTTTCGGTGTATATTTCTTGTTATTTATTTTTTACATTTATTTATTTACTTGGCCTAATTGTTTTAGTAGAATATAACTGTATTTTGTTTATTCTGGGTTTGTATATACTTTATTGCTTTGTGTCAACCCAAGTCACACATTGTTCTTTTAAACAATATCTCTGTTGTATGTATCCCCTATAAGTGTTATGTATTAAATAAAAAAGTTCTTATTTCATCTCAATTAAAGAAATAATTATATAATAATATAATAATTGTTTTGCATGAAGCATAACAGATATTTATATTTTTTTACATTATTTTTATGCCCAGTAAGCAAATTTTCCTGAAATTCTTTTTACTTTGTGGTGACTCTCTTTAGATTCTCGTTACTTCAGATTAGATTGTAGATTTATCTGCATAAATATTTTCGATGTAGAAATATTTCAGAATTTAAATAATAAGTCATTGTTTTTCCTCCAATGTTGCATTGTTTATTTCATATTTATTTTAATTACGGTATTTAAATTTGAAGAAATATGTGGAAAAAATCGATAGATAGAATATAAATCAACTGAATACGATACCATTGCAAAAATTTCCTTTACACGCACTAAGAAAGTGTATTCTGTTCATTGTGATTATTTAACAAACGGTGCAATGTTTTCATAGAATTAATATTATTTATTTATCATTAAATGATTAATTTTCAGGTTCTTTGGTTCATCAGAATTTAAGAATTTATTATTTGTTTGTTTTGTATTCTGGTATTATTTTAATATATTATTTTAATATATATAGTGCTGTCAAACGATTAATCACAATTAATTGCATCCAAAATAAAACTTTTTGTTCACATAATATATATGTGTGTGCTGTGTATATTTATTATGTAAATATAAATACACACACACAAATACATTGAAAAAAAAAAAAATAAATAATATATATATATATATATATATATATCATAATATTATTTCTACATTTATTTGTCGGTTTTGCATTCTGATACAATTTTTTGACAGTTACATGTACAAAAACAGTTTGAAGTCCAGCGCGAGTATTTTCCAGCATTCCTCCGCGCGGGGGTGTCAGTTCGCGTCCATGCCGGTCATGGCGACGGTGCGTTCATGTCCATGAGGCGGGAAGCCCGAGCTCCTCACGCGGTTTTGAAGTGATTCCAGACAGCGAAATCAACGATGGCTGGCGTTTTCGACATCGATCTGGACCAGCCAGAGGAAAATGTCTCCGATGATGAACTGGAGGAGGTAACGGACAGTCGGTTTTCTTAAAGTAAACGGCACGCGGGAGTGTTCCACCCCGAGAGGAGTGCAGGCCTGAGGCCCGAGGAACAAGCGTCGGGCTGCTTTATGTTATGCTAACAGGCTAACGCGAGTACCCTACAGTGTGTTTTGTGTACTGAATAACTGCTGTTGTGTCTGTCATCACATGTGTTAGACATTTTTTATCTTTACGAGCTGAAATATGTTTTATATGTAGTAGTCAAAGATACGAGCTGGAGATAATAGGGTTGTGTGTGAGCTTACTACTTGGCAGTACAGTACAGTACAGTACAGTTCAGTGATGGCAATTTAAAGGGCTGCATGTTTGTGTTTTCTTTCACATCGAAACTTGCAATGCAGCATACTTTAGATGTATACATTTTTGCATGCATATTGCTTAAAAGTATTTATTGACTTAGTTCATATGCATTTTATATTTACGAGGATCAGTGAATTTGGAGTTGCAAGTCCATAGATGTACATGTCACCTTATGGGATCTCTGGGAATAGTATTGCGAAATCCGACCCCTTACGTTTTCATGTTCAGACTAGAAGTGCTGCCAACTGTTGCTTCGTAACGTTATCTGCTCGTGCACTGATCGTCTCTCCACCCGGCATAACGCTGTTCACTATTGCAGTGAATTGAGCTTTTATTGATTATGCATTTCACCCTTCTCTTCTGCAGGCTCAGATCAATGACCTCATGGATCAGTGCAGTGGCTTTGAGTTGTAAGTATATGCAGTGGTTGCAATTAAACATTCTGAATGTTTTTATTGTTTAGTATTTTAATTTAAATTATTAAAATAATAATGTTTGATAGATTCTAAAATACAGATGCAGATGAGATGAATAATGCACATTATCATTTTTTTTTCTGTTTTTTTTTTTCTTAAAGTAACATGGACGACTGTGAGAAGATCGAGATATCAGAGGACAATGTGAACCAAGGCACTGAGAACATCCGTCCAGAGTGCTTTGAGCTTCTCCGTGTGTTGGGAAAAGGAGGTTATGGAAAGGTATTTATTTTTTTATTGATATGTCACATATTGTTTAATTTTATATATTTTTAAAGAACTTTTCACAATTTTACCATAGCCTGAAAAAGTACAAAAGCAAAAACATTTAAATTTGCAATACGTTTAAAAAACAAACCTGTCTTAAAATGTTTAAAGGCTAATGAGCACAAATATTACTTTAAATAATGTTGGAGTTTTTTTTTTTTTTTTCAGTGGGTATTTATAATGAAGTGTTTTCACAACGCATCATCAATCAGCCATATTGGCGGCAAATACGTAAACAATGCCACTGAACCGAATGAATCTCGCATATTTTGCTGATTATTGCTGCTGAAAATGGTCAGTTATTGTCATGTTTTGGGCTCTACTGATCGGTTGGACCGGTAAAAAACTTTTGGAGTATATAGACTGCCAAAAGTTGTGAAATCAAGGAGAAGAGTGCAAAAAAACTGTCTGAGTGACAAAAGGCGTTTGTGGTTGGTTGAACTGAACCAGGATTTTCAGGGCAAAAATCTTGACAACATTTATGTTTGTTCTTATCATTTCCAGTCAGGTAGGTGAAATATTAGGCTGATATCTTAATTAATACTGCTCGTACGTATCTTTACCATCTATTAGCTTTAGTTAGTCTCAATATTGTGCACTTTCCTGCTTACTAAGTCCTTCTCTATAAGATTTAGCAGCTTTCACACATTTTTTCAGTGCTTTAGACAACATAAATTAGCAGAGCAACATATTCTGGAGTACATTAACCATGCAATCAATGCTGCTGTTTACATCCGAGTATCGCCAGTATGGCCGCGATGTAAGTGCAAACCCTCTATATCATAATCAAATATCAGTACTGTAATATCAAATATATGTGTCAGCGTTGGTAATATTATAAAACTATTAGTGGTCTGTTTGTTCATAGAAATAAACTATATTACCAGGTATAAAAAATGTAAAGCTATACATATCAAACTGAAGCACTGAAATTACTATAATTATAAAATTATTTAAAATACTGTTACTATTTAGTTAAAAAAAAAAGCTAAAATATAAAAGATTAATAAAAAAAAATAAAAGCTAATATAAAAGATTAATAAAAACTTTAATAGGATAAGTAAGATTGTTAATGTTTTTAAAGAAGTTTATTATGTTCATCAAGACTTTGTTTATTCGATCAAAAATACTGAAATTAATGTAATATTGTGAAATATTATTGTGACGTAAAATAACTTTTCTTTATTTTAATATACATTAAAATAAACCAGTGATCAAAGCATTTTTCAGCATCATTACTCCAGTCTTCACTGTCACATGATCCTTCAGAAATCATTGTAATATGCTGATTTGTTGTCAATGTTGGCAACAGTTGTGCTGCTTAATATTTTTTTTGAAACCTGTGATACTTTTTTTCAGTTTTTTTTTTGATGAATAAAAGTTCAAAATAAAAGCAATTATTTAAAACAATATTCTAACAATATACAATAACGCTCAAGTTTGGGATTTTTTTTAAGAAATGAATACTTTTATTCAGCAAAGATGTGTTAAATTGATAAAAAGTGATAGTAAAGACTCAGGATTTTAAATAAAAATGTTCTTTTTAACTTTTTATTCATCAAAGAAACTTGATAAAAAGTGTACATATAGATATTTGGCAGCACTGTTGCCAACATTGATAATTCTAATAATAAATCAGCATTTTAGAATGAATTCTGAAGGATCATGTGACACTAAAGACTGGTGTAATGGCTGATGAAAATTCAGCTTTGCATCACAGGAATAAATTATATTTTAAGGAATATTAAAATAGAAGCCATTTTTTTATATTGCAATAACATTATTAAAAATATTACTATTTTTTTCTGTATTTCTGATCAAATGAATGCAGCCTTAATGAGGCTTAAAAACATTACAAGTCTTACTGATCCCCTCTCCTTTTAAACCTGTCTGGGCTTGAATTTAACTTTTTCTTTGGTATTTTTTGTAGGTTTTCCAGGTTCGGAAAGTATCCGGTGCGGGATCAGGAAAAATATTTGCAATGAAAGTCTTAAAAAAGGTTAAGCAAATTCCTTATATTTGAATGCAGTCATTTACATTTGTGCCGATGTCTCAATGTCACTCTATTCTGCTGCTTGTAGGCTATGATTGTACGCAACGCCAAGGACACAGCGCATACTAAAGCAGAAAGGAATATCTTAGAGGAAGTCAAGCATCCTTTCATCGTTGATCTAATCTATGCCTTTCAGACGGGCGGCAAGCTTTACCTCATCCTTGAATACCTAAGTGGTTCGTGAATCAAGAACAACTTTTGTCTTAGAGATAGATAACTGCTCATTCTTTCTGCCATCCTCCTGTTGCTGCAGAGTTGCTAAGGAATACACTCTTCCCTTGGATGCATTCCTTCAGTGAATTTTTGTTTTTTGTATAGAGGGACTTTGTTTAAACATTTTATACAAAATAATCTATATATATTCTCAAATAAGGTTGCTTTTTTTTTATTTGCGTGGTGAAATGGTAAATTTGCAGTATGGTGAAACTTTACTATCAGTCAGTCTGTGATGTTTGTGGTAAAATTGGCTTTTCTTTTGCAGGTGGGGAGCTTTTCATGCAGCTTGAGCGAGAGGGTATTTTCATGGAGGACACAGCCTGGTAAGAAAGGACGATTTGGTCATTTTTTTGGCTTTTAAAGCCTAAGCTTGATTTTTTTTTTTTTTTTTTTTTGTATAATTGATTCATGCTTAGCACTTTAAACATGTAGTGTTTTATTGAAGTGACAACTGTTTAAACAATTTTCAAGGACACATGAACACCGACACATGCATACAATAGACATTCAGCATGATGAGATGAATGAAGATAATCAGAATGATGCTCAGGGTTTTTACACGCAGCTTTTACTTGGCTGAAATCTCTATGGCTCTCGGGCACCTGCATCAGAAAGGCATCATCTACCGAGATCTCAAACCTGAAAACATCATGCTCAATAACCAAGGTTTGGTTGCTTTATTTAGTAGTTTAGATCTGGAGTAAATCTGCAGATGAACTGAGAAATGTTTAATTATAATAATCTGTTTTCTGTCTTATTACAGGGCATGTAAAACTGACCGATTTCGGGCTGTGTAAGGAGTCGATTCATGACGGCACAGTGACACACACTTTCTGCGGCACTATTGAATACATGTGAGACGTTTAAAGAAACCTTTAAATCCTTGTGAGGTCTAAGCAGCTCATTTCCTGTTTTGCAAATGTCTCTTTTCATTGCCTGACGTGCCCGTGTGACATGCATTTAGATGAATTCTACAGTAGTGTGAGAAGTTTCTTTATTTCAGGGCTCCAGAGATCCTCATGAGAAGCGGACACAATCGAGCTGTTGACTGGTGGAGTCTGGGGGCTTTGATGTATGACATGTTAACTGGAGCAGTGAGTAGAATCGTCTTGTGAATGTCTACAACTGATTGCTGAGCTTGACTAATTAATTTTTTTTTTTTTTAATTAATTATTTATTAGAAGTTACTGATTCCTTAAAGGGGTCATCAGATGCAAAGTTCACTTTTACATGTTGTTTCAACATTAATGTGTGTTGGCAGTGTATGTACAAATCTACCCTATAATGATAAAAATCCATGCAGTGGTTTTTAACTAATTTGTAAAAATAACATCCCCCTTTTCAAATCGAGCCATTCTCAGGCGTCACACCGACAGATGCCGCTCCCATGATAGTTGATTGACATGAGCGTCTTACCTCAGACCTGCCAAAATCAGCTGTAACAGTCTGACCTCCATTGTGTCAATGCCAGAGCAGGGATGTAAGTTAGACAAAAATATCTCCAATTGAGGTGTTGTGTTGCTGAATGTAATAATGAACATGGTGTTCGTCATTTACTCCTGACATCTGAGCCGCTGAAGATGCAGTAGATTACGTTTGTTTGTGAAAAGAATGCACCTCTTGATCTACATAAATGTGTCTGTGTTTGCGCAAATCATTCGTGATCCAGCTTCACTTACAGCTGAAGTGAGTATAAGGGTTTTTTATGAATCTTTGCGATCGCCTTTCCTTATAACCTGTTAGTTAGCAAGTTTAATGGCTAAATGCGGCTAAAGTAAACAGGCTCGTCAATCCACAGAGAGAAGAGAGGGGCGGGGTGAGCAGAGCTCATTAACATTTAAAGCAACCTCAACCAGAACAGGATGATTTTTGCAGAGCTGATTTTGGCA
>JAHKKF010498172.1:0-12664 GCA_019740295.1 Labeo calbasu | reverse complement strand
ATAGTAAACTCAGTTATGCTCAAATAGAGTCATATCTCACTTATTACATTTTTCCTCACTTATCATTTGTTTACACAAAACTTTAAAAAGATGTTTATTGCTTGACTTCTTTCATTGCTCTAGATTAGCTAGTTAGTAAACATTATGCTCAAAAGTTATTTAGTTGGGCTCAGTCTAGTTAGCTGGTTAAGACAAAAATTAAGATTATTTTGTTGCTAAACATTCAGCTCATTAATTAACATTACCCTTTGCAAGTCACTATCATACGCAGAAACATTTCTATTAATACTCTTACCATGTTTAATCGGACAAGTAAAGTACTGGACGCCAGCTACCGATCCATCATTCTTGCCCACCGGTTGGTGAAGCTCCACTCCGGCCCAAAGACCACCAGCAAACTCGGTACTGCCGCAGAATCGCAGAGTCCCAACCTTACAAAACAAGCAAAAGCTGCAAAGTAAACTAAGATTTACACTTTTCCTTAATGCATTCAATCACGGGACCACAGGAGCATCCTGCAGAAACACTTTAACAAACAGAGGGGAGGCTCTGTGGGGACAGTGTGAGAAAGAGCGTGGGTTGCCGAGGCGATAATACATGTTCAATAGACCTGTTTCACGCTCTCTTTATCTTGCTCCATACTCCAGAGGGCAATGAAAAGTGATTACTTCTTTATTCCAGAAACAAACAAGCAAATTCACACACAGCGGCACGTATTTAGGCCCGTTCGACCGGTCGCCGGAGAGCCGACCTTGTTTTCGTATGCGCTGACATTCATAAACAGGCAAATGAGCTTGGATAAAAATAATGTTAAAAGTAAAACGGGGATCAAAGAAAGCCAGCGGCGCCAAGGATCCCTGAAGATAATGGGGTTTTGATTAGCCAATCTGCAGATTCTAGGCACTCTGCTCACTTTAGCCCCATTGTGGCGGAGGATTTCATTAATGGATAATTTGGTGTGTAGGTATGAGAGGCCGAGAGCCACCCCCTGCCAAAAAAAAAGTAAAAGGAATTATTTCTGCAAGGACAATGCATATGAGCAAGCCCTCTGGTCACTTTACACTTCATTTAGTTTTCTGACCCACTATTGTCCTTAAAAACTGCAAATAGATTTGAAGGCCCCAGCTGAATCCCTGTCCATTACTGATGATGTCACAATGGGCCACAGCTTGCAATGGAGCTGCCTTTTAGTTGTAGTGAATAGCAGACGGTTATACAGCACGTAGGACAGATTTGGTCACAGTGCAGCATTAGGGATATCATTCAATGGCATTTTAGTTCTTTGCTAGGAGCAGTGCATGAAGTAATTTCTTTCCGACAACTCTCATTTTGTGGAACATTGTGTGGGGGTTACCCGTTTCTATTAATTAGATTTCTCAATGGCTTCAATCAAAATCAATCCCAGCAAACCTGCTACGCTTGAACTTTCACCTCTGTAACCCTTCTTTATATTTGATGCAAGGACCAACAAGCAAGCACATTTCCTTGATTTCTGAAGACGTACATTTTTTTCACAGCATGCATTAAAAATGGAATATTGTAAATTTGTTGGCAATGTATCTTTAAATGGTTTCATTAACCTAACTAATTTGCATATTTAACACTAGTAGTGTCTTGTTCAGACATGAAAAACACATAGATGTTTAATATTTTATAAATACACAGTATAAAATGCATTGTCCAAATATTAATAATTTTCATGATTTAGGACCTTTGAAAGGACATTAAAAAATGTTATTATTAGTGGTGTCAATAGATCAAAATAAATTAACTAAATAATCACACATTTTTCTGAAATAAATCATGATTAAATTGTGATTAATCCCACCTAACATTACAATTTTTAATTAAAAATGTATTTTGCAATAATTTCACATTCAATCTTCAAATTAATGTACAAACAACATAAAGGAAGTATATTTTGATATTTAATACCGTCTTTTTTATGACTGAAGGTAAGTATCGCTGATACCAACTGATGTCTGTATGAATTTTCCTAATATTTAACTGTTGACTACAGCCATCAACATTACAGTATAATTGAGAGCTTTCAATCTAACATTTATTAGACTTGTAATTTAAGTGAACTTAAAACAATCTTCACATAAACCCATTATAATAACATATTATATGTCATATAGCTACCTGTGCCCCCCAGCAAGAAAATATAGCCAAATTTAATAGTTATTAGCCAAATTTAATAAAGTTATCAAACACTAAAATCTAAATTAAATAAAATATAAAGCTTAAAACTACAGAAGATATTGATTTTCCCTTTTTTTTAAATGTTGTTCTTTGATGAACAGACATCGCAGCAGCTGTTTATTAGGATATTTTGGCTGCAGTTACTTTAAAAGCTGCCGCTGCTGAACTTGAAGTGGATCTGACACTGCTTTAAATGTGACTCTTAAATAATAAACACATGCACAGTTTTAAGGCAGCTTTAGTCACCATTTTTGTAACTTTATGACTTAACTGAAGACATAATTACGACTAACTACATACTTGTAGTTTAATTTGGGTTTGAAAATCATGCAGTTCTTAATAGGCTATAGCCTAATACAGCACGTGGCGGCATATTTGTGCGTGCACTTGAAGAGCACGTGCTACGAGCACAGTATAATGGCTGACAAGACAGGAAGATTAGTTTTTACTAACATATGACCAGACAAAATCTCATCTGACCACAGTTCACTGATGTTCTACTGAAGCTCCTCATCACCGGTAATGTTTCCGCGCTCGTTTGACTCGTGCCTGGCGCGACGTTGGTGCTTGTTATTACGTTCTGCGTCTAAATCAGGGGTGCCCAACCCTGTGCCCAGCCCTGTTCCTGGAGATCTACCTTACTGCAGAGTGTAGTTCCAACCCTGATCAAACACACCTGTCTGTAATTATTAAGTGCTCCTTCAGATCTTAATTAGATGGTTCAGGTGTGTTTATTCAGGGATGGAGCTGAACTCTGCAGGAAGGTAGATCTCCAGGAACAGGGTTGAGCACCCCTGGTCTAAATAAACGCAATTCATTAGTGGTTGTGGGTGGTTAAAATTAAAATATTAACTGCATTAACATGCTAATTTTGACACCACTTATTATTATATTATATTATATTATATTAATGTTAATATTTTAATTGTTTTTATTGTTGCCATTTTTATTACTGTTATTTTTTTTTTTGAGAAATTAAGGTTTAATTTGTATATAAAGCCTAAAAACGAACATACAAACAAACAAATAGATTAAGTTGAGAGAAATTTTGATTAAACTGAGTATGATTTAAATACCCAAATGCTTTTTGAGGCTGCTGTATGTATAATAAAAATCTACATCAAATATTTTTGTTCATTACATCGTCAAAGAAATTAAGAATTCAGTACCTTTTGACCAGCGATGATAACTTTGTCTCCGATGTGAAGTCCCATACTCGAAAGTTGGGCACGGGCTTTATCCGAGAGTAGACCTGGAGGTCGGGCAGGCAGGAGAGGGAGGGACGCGTCGGGCCTGGGGAGGACCTCCTGCAGCAGTGCGCGCAACTCTTTAGCCTGGACCGCGGCATCGGCTATTTCAAGAGGCATGTCTAGAGGCTCTGGGACAACATCAGCTGGACACTGGCCCTTATCGTTCTAAAAAAGAGAAGACAAGTAACACACTTGTTAAAAGGTTAAAAGTATATCTAAAAACATACATAAATGGCATTCATAAAAACATCCTTAATGCTAAATTGCGGGAAATTGAGGGAAACATTTCAGGATTTTTCTCCATATAATGGACTGATATGGTGCCCCGATTTTGAACTTCTAAAATGCAGTTTAAATGCAGCTTCAAACGATCCCAGCTGAGGAAGAATCTATTATCTAGCGAAACGATTGGTTATTTTCATAAAAATAATACAATTTATATACTTTTTAATGTCAAATGCTTGTCTAGTCTGGCTCTGCCTGAACAGTTTTTTTCCGGTTCATGACAGTTAGGGTATGTCGAAAAATTCCCATCTCATGTCCTCCCTCAACTTCAAAATCGTCTTATATTGCTGTTTTATCTTTTTTGTTAAGGGTGTTTGATCTTCTTTGCATGTTCACTTTGCAAACACTGGGTCGGTACTTCTGCAGCAATGTAGGATGATTTTGAAATGATTTTTGAAGCTGAGGGAGAAAATAAGATTGAAGTTTTTCGACATACCCTAACTGTCTTGAACAGAGTTCAGAGAGAGCAAGACAAGAAGAGCGTTTCAGATTAAGAAGTATTTAAATTGTATTTTTTAATTAAAATAACCGATCGTTTCGCTAGATAAGGGCCTTCTTCCTTGGCTGGGAAGTTTTGTGATCATTTGAAGCCGGATTTAAACTGCATTTTGGTAGTTCAAAATCGGGGCACCATATCAGTCAATTATATGGAGAAAAATCCTGAAATGTTTCCCTCAGACATGAACATCTTGGATGACAAGGGGGTGAGTACATTATCTGTAAATATTTGTTCTGGAAGTGGACTTCTCCTTTAAACGAAAGCCAACATGAAGTGTCATAGGCATCACAGAATCATTAAAAAAAAATAAGGCAGATCTGTCAGAACAAGTTTGTATTGATTTCCAGGATAGATCTTCCTTTTATTTTTCACCTGCCTGTATACAACAAGCCAGCTTTAGAAACTGCATCTAACAAGCTGCTTTTAATGTAAAGCTGCAGTCAAGCAAATCTTTAAAAAAAAAGTAGTTGGATTCACTACTAGCTACCAATAGTGTCTAACTAAATTGGAGCTATTTAAGGAGAAACATATTTTTTTTAATTATGCAACTGATTGCATTTTCATGACAATCCTAATTGGGATCTCAATTAGGGTGGCTGCCTCAAACTCAAAGACATGAAATCACAATAAATACAATGCATTTTTAAATGTACGCAGCATTAGTCATGCTACACTGCTTCCTGTTAAAGAAAATAGTTTCTTACTGGAAAAGCTACACTAATTTGTTGTAAACAGCTCAGCTGTCATGTAATTAAAAATATTACCTTATTTTCACGCCATTTCGTTATCATCTAAAATGTGCTGTGACTTGCATTCCAAAGCAACTTATATAATGCAATTATAACGTCAAGTACAGAAAACAAGTGCAAAGTGCACACATTTGGATTTGTGTCAAATGAGAGAGGTTACATGTGACCAAGTTTATTTCTATGGCACATTTCTCACACCCATAATTTCAGTTTCACTTTGAATAATTTAATTTAGGATTGGCATTGATAATAAATGTAAATTATATTGAATGTCAATATAATTGTTTGTTTTACTATTTTGTTTATTCCTTTTATGTTCTGAATAGTGTTACATTTAAATCTGTAGTGGATTAAGGGTAACAAATATACACAAGTTTATATCTTTTGTAAATGTTTTGGTTTATTGTTTTACATTCATATGTTTACATACAGTGAGGGAAAAAAAAAAAAAAAAAAAAAAAATCCCCTGCTGATTTTGTACATTTGCACACACACACAAAAAAAAATAATAATAATAATAATAATAAAATAAATAAATAAATAAATAAATAAAATAAAATAAAATTAAATTAATAATTTTATAATTTTAATGGTAGGTTTATTTGAACAGTGAGAGATAGAATAACAAAAATAAATCCAGAAAAGCACATTTCAAAGAAAGTTATAAATTGATTTGCATTTTAATGTGCGAAATAAGTATTTGACCCCTTCGCAAAACATGACTCAGTACTTGGTGGCAAAACCCTTGTTGGCAGAGGTCAGAGGTTTCTTGTAGTTGGCCACCAGGTTTGCACACATCTCAGGAGGGATTTTGTCCCACTCCTCTTTGCAGTTCCTCTCCAAGTCATTAAGGTTTCGAAGCTGATGTTTGGCAACTCAAATGTTCAGCTCTCTCCACAGATCTTCTATGGGACTAAGGTCTGGAGACTGGCTAGACTGACCCATTTTCAACGAGGGAAGGAGGTTTTCACCCAAGATTTGATGGTACATGGCCCCGTCCATTGTCAGAAAAAAAAAACACCCAAAGCATAATGTTTCCACCTCCATGTTTAACGGTGGGGATGGTGTTCTTGGGGTCATAGGCAACATTCCTCCTCCTCCAAACACGGCGAGTTGAGCTGATGCCGAAGAGCTTGATTTTGCTCTCATCTGACTACAACACTTTCACCCAGTTCTTCTCTGAATCATTCAGATGTTCACTGGCAAACTTCAGACGGGCCTGTACACGTGCTTTCTTGAGCAGGGGAATCTTGCGGGCACTGGAGGATTTCAGTCCTTCATGGTGTAGTGTGTGACCAGTTGTTTTCTTGGTGACTATGGTCCCAGCTGCCTTGAGTTTATTGATAAGTTCCTACTGTGTAGTTCTGGGCTGATTCCTCACTGTTCTCATGATCACTGAAACTCCTTCGAGGGGAGATCTTGCATGGAGCACCAAACCGACAGAGATTGACAGTTATTTTGTGTTTCTTCCATTTGCGAATAATCACACCAACTGTTGTCACCTTCTCACCAAGCTGCTTGGCGATGGTCTTGTAACCCATTCCAGCCTTGTGTAGGTCTACAATCTTGTCCCTGACATCCTTGGACAGCTCTTTGGTCTTGACCATGATGAAGAGTTTAGAATCTGATTGATAGATTGCTTCTGTGGACAGGTGTCTTTTATACAGGTAACAAGCTGTGATTAGGAGCACTCCCTTTAAGAGAGTGCTCCTAATAGCTTGTTACCTGTTTAAAAGAAACATGGGAGCCAGAAATCTTGCTGATTGATAGGGGATCAAATACTTATTTCACTCATTAAAATGCAAATCAATTTATACCTTTTTTGAAATGTGTTTTTCTGGATTTTTTTTTCTTTATTTTGTTGTTGTTATTATTCTTTCTCTCACTGTTTCAGTAAACCTACCACATAATATTATAGACTGATCATTTCTTTGTCAGTGGGCAAACGTATAAAATCAGCAGAGGATCAAATAATTTTTTCCCACACTGAATGGAGTAATACAATGCAACTTACACAACCATGCGACTCAACAGAATTCTTATTTCTCAAGAGTGCAATTTTAACCCAGTGTGACTTCATTTGTGTAGAAATGCCTAAAAAAAATACTGGCATTAGATAAACTGAAAAACTGAATGATAAGACATGGCAAGCCAAATTGTGCACTAGATGAAAATGTTTAACAGTATGTCCCATCAGCCCCCTCCGGCCAAACAGCTCAATGCCTTTACTGCAGCATGGTTTAACGGCATTTTTAAATGCATTACACAGCCAACTGCCTGAGTAGTGGACTTCTTGTGCCCTTCTGTCTTATCCAACAATGTGTTGTGGCAGGCACCGAGCTGGAACCAGACAGGAAGATAGCCAAAACAAATGCGTCGTCCTTGACATGGCTTGGCCGGCGAGCAGTAACTGTGTTTCACTTTTTCTCGGCCCATTGGCTCTCTGCAGGCTTTAGGCTTAATGTGCTTGCCCATCTCACCAGCGTCATACCCTGTGCTCATTAAAATGTGGATGGGGGTGTCCATGTTTGGGACATTCATTTGAGAGCCTCTCTTCACATTGAGAAAATCTGAAAGGGTTTGATGTACCACACATTTCTTAGACAGCAGGATACTGTGTTAGAGTAGCTTTCCATCTTCAGACACATATAAATGTAGAGCCCCAGACGACTGGAAACTAAGAGCTCTCAATTTGTAATGGGATCATAGATAAACAACACTGCTGGGTGATGTTGTGCCTCATGCAGCTCTATACATCAACTGGGTCTTTTACTACCACAGCGTGAGACAAAACCTCTGTTCAAAAATCTATTGTGTGACCTACCTAGACTGCATTTTTAAAGCCTCACAGATGAACTTCAATCACAGAGCCAGAAAAATATATATATTATATAGTTTCAGCCAAATTATGAAACACCACTGGACGCTTAGAACAGATAAGGCAATTCCAGAATATTATGTCAAGCTCAGTGAAGTGGGGGGGAAAAAAAATAAAAAAAATGGCAGTCAAAGCATCAAAAATTGCTTTGTTAGCTTAGCAACATTCTTACGTCAAACTCTCCAGTGTTGAGAAACGGAGATGAGAAAAGGAGACGAGAAAACAACAACAAACCGCTGGAGACCATAACAATAACATGCAATGAGTGCTTGTTTCAGATGGTTAAGAAATACCCTCAACTGAATTTTTTTTCGTTCATAACTTCTGGAGAGAAAACAAAAACACAACAAGTATGAAACTTTCTATTGAGCACGTGCTGACTGCCTGTTTTTGCCACAGACTGTACCAAAAACAAACAAAAAAAAAAAGATGGATGATGCATCTCCACTTTCTTCCACTATACAAAAGTAAAGCAAAAATAGCCTCGGTATGGCGCTGTTGTCTTGTGCCAATAACGTCATTTAGAGCCAGAGTCTGCACAGTAGTGATTATTTTTGGACCCGAGTACGCGCAGTAGTGATCATGAGCTAGAGCCGCGGCATCAAAGTCCCGTCCAAAGTCCCGCAGATACCGATACCGATACATTTCCTTTTGTTTGGAAACAACACTAAGTCTCGCCTGTGCGGAAATTATAAGCAAATCATTTTTCATTTTGAAATTATTTGGAACTTATTTGTTAGAATTACATAAACAATAATGAAGTTCTTTAATAAATGACAGTACTTTAAATAACTATAAATAATCTATATATTAATTGCTGTTTTGTTTTTTGTTTTTTCCTCAGAGAAAGGCAGTGGTAGCCTTAACATTTTATTTTAAGATTTAACATTTGTAGATGGTATAACGTAAAAGAGTTCTGAAATTCTAAAAATCTTTTAGAGCTCATAATTTGTAATGAGACATATTACACATTAGTGAATAAATCAGTATGTATAAAATTAGTTAATTTACAAGTGTCATGTTTGGGATTTTTTTTTTTTTTTTTTCCCATGTAAGCTATAGCTTCTGATCTTTAAATCAAAACACTGAAAGTACTCATGATTTTATTGACATCAATTTTTGTTTTATTTAATCAGAAGGGGCATTAGAACCCGGAGGAGTTTAGGGTCAGTGTTGAAGAAAGTTACTTTTAAAAGTAATGCGTTACAATAACGTGTCACTTCCTTAAAAAGTAACTAATTATGTTACTTAGTTACATTTTAATGGAAAGTAATGTGTTACTTTTAAAATCTGGACAGGGCTTGCTTGTTTTTAATATAAAAAGTTATATTTTTAGCAAATGTAAAACCCCTTTCACACCAAAGTGAAATGAATAAGCCTCAGGCTGAAGGAAAAGTAAATTCATGTACGTACAGTAGAACACAGAAGAAGAAAGTTCAACACTCTTCAGCAATAAAAAAAAAACAAAAACAAAAAAACAATTAAATCACAAATGTTTGTTTATCTAAAGTCATTTTTCTTATTAGTATGTTTGAACTGGATCATCAAAGGACACCAGCAAAAGGACTGGTTAATAAAATGGGATTAAATACACAAAGGATATTTGTGTTATTTAACATTTAATTATTGCAGGTTTGCATCATATTCTGAGTTTGCATTTCACTGTTTTAATTAATTTTGATGAAGACTGAATCTGTTTTTTTGCAAGCAATATGTAAATGCATGCTCAGATTTAGTCTAGAACTACAGCATCATCATGTTCACACAGCGCACACAATGCCTCTGTACTTCCAATTTCTCTCAACATGGGGACAGGAGACTAGTCAGTCAATAAATGGGGAAAAAAGTAACTGGCGTTACTTATTTGAAAAAGTAACTAATATTTTCTTGTAAATTAAAAAGTAATGTGTTGCTTTACTAGTTACTTGGAAAATGCAATCTGATTACGTAACTCACGTTAATGTGTTAACACCAACACTGTTTAGGGTTGGGTTTGGTGTAGGGGATATTTCCAAAACGATAAAGCATTCGACTTTAGCAACACTCCCTGGATATTTGAATTCTGAACAGCTGCAATACGTACCTCAAGCAGCGTAATAAAAATGCAGAAATATGTGCCTGTACCAACGTAATAAAAAATTTAATAAAGGAATCAATGTGTTTATGTAAGAACAATATTTGTATTTAAAACTTTACCAAACATATTATCTAGCTCCCACAAACTGTTTCACAAAAATGAGGATTTTTAAAGAAAAATGGCAGAGGATTTCAATATAAGCCAAGAGAAGACTGGTTTTTCTTTGACAAAACTTGGTTCTCAAAACTTGGTTCTCACAAGACCAGCATATTCTCAGAGCTTACGCTACGCCTACGCCCTATACTTTATTTTGCGTCAAAATCTTGACCACTATTCACTGCCGTTATTAACCTTGGAACAGCCAGGACATTTTTTAATACAACTCTGATTTTACTTGTCTGCAAGAAGAAAGTCTTATACCATATATCATTCTGTCTCTGTCAGTGTGCTGCCTTAAAAAGGCAGCTACCCATTAAGGCAGAAGACAGCAAGGCAGCGCTCTAGATTTGAGAAGGTAGCTTTTCTACAGGTGATTCTCTTCGCACAAAGCTGCAAATTGTGCTTGTGCAATCACAAACACACACACACACTCCCCGAACCTTCCCTTTGATCTTTTTTTCGCTGAATCACAGAAAAACGAAAGGGTTGCGACTCTGTTCGTCAGTCCAAAAAAATATCCAAGAGATGGATGGCGTAGGCGAACAGTGATGGGAGATATGCTGACTGTTGGTCTGAATGTCCTGACAAGTAGCACCCTTCTAACCAGTACTTAGGTTATATCCCCGTCAGCTAAAGTTAATGTTGAACTGCAGCCAAAACAGGGCTGAATAAATGTTTATCAGCATCATCCTGACAAGAGTTTGTTAGCATGACACCGGTACTCAGCATGTACGCAATTTGGAAACTCCTTTGTAGAAATGTCGATTTCCATTTCTCTAAAATATGGTAATTTATGCAATAATCAGAGATTTATATGCATTGCTCATCTTCTAATCCATATGCCTGTACAGTAAATCATGCATAAATTCAAACAGACACTCAAAGTATAAGTGTATACGTGTACAAACACACACACAGTGCTGAATCATCATTTCATGTCACTAAATAAAATCATCTTCTGTTCACAAGACCTGGGGGGTTGGCTAATGATGAAATGCCGCTAAGAAGATAACGTTCATGAAGATCAGTATTGGCATGACCACATCAAGCTGGAAAATACAGCTGCAGTCTTCTTCTATTTTTTTACTTAAACGTAATTAGTGTGAAACTCATTGCCTCAATCGCTGCTTATGCAATGCAGGAGTTTCCACAATTATTCAAAGGTGATATTTGATTATGCTCCTCTGGTATCAAAGAGAAAACAACAAAATTATATTTCCCGAAACTTAAGCTGATGCTGCACCTTAAAAAAAAAAAAAAAAAAAGGGGGTTCAGCCCATTTTAGTGCTCCCTTAATAGTGTACCTCATTTTCACTACACAAGACTGCACCCTAGTGGTTAGCAAAAGCATCTGCGGAAAGATCAGCTACTCCGTTTCAGCATCATAAAGATGAAGAGCTCCATGTCTGTCAGATGAAGGATGACTCACTGAGATAGTAATATAACTCCACTGGCAGGTGTATGAAATAATATCATAAGAGAAAAACGAATGAAGATGAAGCAGAAAAAGTCTATTTGAAATGGTCAAAAGGATCACAGTGGGCAATGTAAAAAGTTTTTGACCAATGTTAAGCAAAACGGGTGTAACTGGGTGAAGACAATGAGCAACAATATTTAGCTATTTTCCAAACTCCTTCCCCACATATTCTACCTTTGTTTCCTATTGTCAGTGTTGTTGCTTGGCAACAAGGCATATTTTTATGGCTAAACCTCAGCTGCTCCAGAACATTCTCCACTGACACGAAAGTCTGCCAAGCCTGTCGTTACGACGTTATCAGATGATTTGATGTTTGTTTCCCCACACTGACGATATCTCTATTAGAGTGTCGGCTGAGAAACAAAAAAACATCTCTTGACTGACGAGCAATGGACAGATGCCCAGAGAAAACAACACTGGCAACAAATAAGCCGCACTACTGGCACAGATAACGTGGGGTAAAAAATGAAGGATGGAAAACTCTGGCTGCCTCACAACAGAGAAGAAAAAACAGCAAAAGTCGAGCATCATGCCAGTTCCTATTTTATGTTCTGGCAGCAGAGCTGATAAATCCTTTACATGCAAACAAACCTCTCTGACTAATGCCCTACTAAAAGGCCTGCTGAACTGAAATGCATGCATTTTACAATAGTTTAAATAATATCAATAATTCAGTGACATCTGCTGTTTGTGAGCAGAATGACCCCTGGCGGTGACGCTCCGTGAGTATAAAATGAGTTCAGGGAGAGAAATGAGCATGGCTAATTTACCGCTGTGCTGATGGGACAGTCTGAAAGGAAAATAATAAAGCTGACTGTGAATGTGCGTCAGCCTGACCCTGTGTGCTCACTTAATATATCCATTTATCTATCAAACTAGTATCTACCCAACCATCCATCCATCTATGTATATATAAATTAAGTATAACTGTTATTAAACATAATAACTGTTACCAAAATATAATATGTTATAATACAATATATGTACTTATATACTATATAGTACTATTATAGTATAATATATATTATGTAATAATAATAAATAATAATAAATCTAATCTGTTATTAAAATATATGTGTGTGTGT
>JAHKKF010498169.1:0-18002 GCA_019740295.1 Labeo calbasu | reverse complement strand
AGAGCCCTTTGAAGCTGCATTTAAACTACATTTTGGAAGTTCAAAATCGGGGGCACCATTGAAGTCCATTATATGGAGAAAAATCCTAAAATGCTTTCTTAAAAACCATATTTCTTTACGACTGAAGACAAAAAGACATGAACATCTTGGATGACAAGGGGGTGAGTAAATTATTTGTAAATGGTTATTCTGGAAGTGGAGTTCTCCTTTAAGGAGAAAATACTCAGCAATGGTGTTAATTAATGGACTTGCACATGGTTTGTCTAAAAGCATATTAAAAACACCACACAGACAAATAAACAGCATAAAAATCTTGATATTCACTACAGGGCGACTTTAACAATAACAACACTGTTTTAAACAGTATTTTGGTCATTATTTTATTTTTACATGCAGCTTTTATACATTTTATGCTGGGAGACTAAATGGAACATTTAGTATTTTTAAATAATAATAATTGTCATGCAGGAACATTTGAAACATTTGAAATGAGATTCTGATACTTGCTGTAAATTTTAACCTAAAATTTAGATGTTTGTTTAAAAAAAATCCTTGGAGATGTCAATTACTCAGGTGCAAAACTGCTCTATAGTCACAGTGTGATAAATCCAATACAATAACAATCTCTGGATGAAAAAGCATCTAATCCTGTCGCTGTCTCCACGCTCTTTTTCACTTCAGTGAATACTTTGAATGAGCTGTTAGCTGGCACAGCTTAATCTTAGTGAAACTGTCAGGCGTAATAAACTGTGAATATCTTGTAGTTTAGCAGAGAGCCTAAAAGCTGTCAGTTTAGCCATCTTTAAACCTCTGTCTTACTGAATTGACTGTTTATCCTCCTGATCCAAAAAAGCAACCATCGGGTCTAGATTATTTTGATTATTAAAATTTGTTTAAACAAATTGTTAAACTTTGAATAAATAAAAATTAATGATTTTAATTAGGTAGACATGCTTTTTGATTTAACCATTAAAACAAAGTCCAGAAAACTTCAAACAGAAGGCAAAAAAACCCCGAAATTTGGGGAAAAATAAAACAGACTTTATAGGGCCCTGCTTATGGTTTCTAAAAGTTAATGATGATAATGACCAATGATGATAATACAGTGCTGGGTAGATTATTAACAAATTGTAATCTGTCAAAAAAAATGGGCATGAATTGAAAAGGTTAAAGGACCTGAGAAAAAATAGTCTGACTTGTACTGTTTGCAGTCAAAAATGAAAAATGATCGCATTGGAAATGAATGGGAGAAACATTTGGTCAATCAAAATCTTAATGAAAGCTCATTTTTTGAGATTTAAACGTCAAATTAGGAACACAACTTAGATTTATGGCTTTGATTTTTATGTTCTTAGTTTTAGCGTAAAACATGTTTTGAAAAAATATATATATTCCATGTAAAATTTTCAAATAGTGTTTTTCTGGATATTAAAAAGCACCAGAAATATCTTTTATGAGCATTTTTCACTGTAATATTTATTGTTTTATTTTATTTATGAATGTTTAGCGATTATTCCATTTACTATAATGTATTTAATTTCAATAATATGTAAAAAGACTATTCTCATAATGATCTTGATAACATAAAGGTTATAAGGCCAACTTGGCAACCAAACACAGATAAAGTCTGCTCAGAATTAAAAGAAATAATTTTTCTACTCCTCATTTTCTTTTGAAAGACTCAATATGGCTGTTTCCCAAACACCTCCCTAGCTAGTCAGCATTTTTGGCCAGCACTGGTGCATTAAACACCATGTAAATAGTGTTTCTATGCATAATAAACTTTTTTGTTGTTGTTTGTTTGTTTTTTTCTTTCAGTTTTTCACTTCAATAATCTGCAATCTAATCTTAAAAAAAAAAAAAGACAAAACTTTAGTCTGTGATCCAAAACATTCACGGTTTATGACAGTTCAAGTTGGAAATTTCATTTTCAGGTCCTTCTAGGCTCAAAAAGTGGTTAACAGGTTTTATTACCATAAAATCTTCTAAAAAATACAACATATAAAATAAAAACATCGTCAATCTAAGATATTGTATTTTTTTTTACTGAATTTGTTAAAAAACAAAAATCGACCACCACATGAGCAGCACAATGGTTAAAAAATATCTACTACTGATTTCCGTACTCACATCATAATCATCAATAAATTAACTAACTAGTTTAAGGTTAAAAGAAAAAACTAGACGACTTTATTAACCACCTAGCAACCAGTAAGAACTCTTTAGCACACTTAGCGATGTGCTAGCAATCAACTAGCAACTCCCTATCAAAATCCAAGCAACAACCAAAGAACTAAAATTTTTAATCATAACTATTTATAATAATGTTGTCCTTTTTAATGTACTTATATAAACACATTAATAGTTATTTGTGGGTTGAGATTTATTCATTAGGCTGAACTGTTAACAAACTGTAATGTGACAAATGAGAGTGTTACAAACCATAGTGATAAATCACAGAGGTGAGGGAAAATTAGCACTACAATCTCATTAATTAATTTATTCGTTCATTCATTCTTTAGTAGGTAAAAGGACCATCTGCTTGTATTTGCTTATCATATTGAGCTTTTATTATGATATCCATATGTCTCAACAATCCTTGGTCCCAAGTCACTGTGAAATCAAAATTAACACTTATTATAAATTAATATTTGCCACAGACCTTGTATTAGTCATACTTTGAAAACTTCCATCATAAAAACCCTTAGGAGAATCCGAAGGGAACTCGTGGCAAATTAATCTTCTGGGTTTTACCGTCACTGCTGCAGCACTCTATTACTGTGTTTGTTATAAATGACTTATTCATGCAAGTCATTATTTATTTAAAATCATTATTCAGTTATTTGTTATTTTTAAATCAGTTACTCAAATATACATCACAATAGAGAAGAAAAGATGATGAACAAAAGCTTTTGTTTCGGGATTGACTTAACACTGATTGAATTATTATACAGTTGAAGTCAAACGTTTACATACACCTTGCATAATCTGCAAAATGTTAATTATTTTACCAAAATAAGAGGGATCATACAAAATGCATGTTATTTTTTATTTAGTACTGACCTGAATAAGATATGTCACATTAAAGACGCATACACATAGTCCATAAGAGAAAATAATAGTTGAATTAATAAAAGTGAGTTTACATGCACTGTATTCTTAACACTGTGTTACCTGAATGATCCACAGCTGTGTTTATTAATTAATTTATTTTTTTAAGGGAGTTGTTCAAGAGTCCCTTGTTTGTCCTGAACAGTTAAACTGCCTGCTGTTCTTCAGAAAAATCCTTCAGGTCCCACAAATTCTTTGGTTTTTTAGCATTTTTGTGTATTTGAACCCTTTCCAACAATGACTGTATGCTTTTGAGATCCATCTTTTCACACTGAGAACAACTGAGGGACTCATATTCAACTATTACAGAAAGTTCAAACGCTCACTGATGCTCCGGAAGGAAATGCATTAAGAGCTGGGGGGTGAAAACTTTTGGAATTTGAAGATTAGGGGAAAATGTAGCTTATTTTGTACCTTCTGTAGTTTCTGAAGGGCAGTACTAAATGAAAAAAAAAGATATTTAGGCAAAAGAAGAAAAATGTACACATCTTCATTCTGTTCAAAAGTTTTCACCCCCCAGCTCGTAATGTATTGTGTTTTCTTCTGAAGCATCAGTGAGTGTTTGAAACCTCTGTAATAGTTGCATATGAGTCTTTCAGTAACTCAAAAATCATACAGTCATTATTGGAAACGGTATTTGGCATTTTAACTGTTCAGGACAAACAAGGGACTCATGAACAGCCATCACAAAACACAGCTGTGGATCATTCAGGTAACAACACAGCAGTTTATAACTATTATTTTCTCTTGCTGACTGTATGTAAATATATTTTATGTGAAATATCTTCATGTCAGTACAAATTAAAAAATAACATTCATTTTGTATGATCCCTCTTATTTTTGCAAAATAATTAACATTTTGCAGATTCTGCAAGGCGCATGTAAACTTTTGACTTCAACTGTACATAAAATATATTTTTAGTGCCGCTGTAACTAAATCAGTCAACTGTATAACACAACTAGTCATGTGATGGCAACATGGCGGCATCCCTGAGGAGGCAACCCGCTCCATGTATAATAAAACTAGTAAAAAAACAATTACTAAAAGGCCGATATCTAAAGTCTAAAGTCTCATTAAAACGTACATATTTTTAATAACGTTCTGCGTGTTTAAAACGGTGTAGGCTAAGTAGCCTAACTACTTTGTAAGTGCACGTTTACAACAGGTGTAGCCTCCAGCATCAGAACGCCGCAGAAGCCTCTTTAAACGATTAACAGCATTATTTCTCAACTTAACAATAAGCACTGTCAATCACGCTTAGATATATTTAGAATCATAAATCCACGTGACCTCTAATATCTGAATTCGCAGTTTCACTTTAAGAAGCATGTAAACAAAGGCTCTTTTCGGCGTTGGCTTCGGCGGTGGCCGTGTGCCGTACCGGGATTCACGAAGCCTCGAGCGAACATCTGGCTTTATCACTACGTGCGTCAATTGCGTAAATGTTCCCGTGATCGTGGGCAGATGCGCGCATGCTCATTGTTAGGGGGAGTGAGAGGAGCATGAATGGAGCAAAATGGCGGATCATGTGCAGGTAAGTAAATGATTTTGTTTTGTTATTATTAAATTAATGAAATATGATCCACTGCAGACTAGCGATAGATTCCGAGGCTTGTTTCAGCCATGCGTACGTGTTTGTTTTAAATGCATGCGTTGCGCGGCGGTAGAGGTTGACTCGCATGCTTTATTGGATGCGATTATCAAGTGTTGACTTGTGGCCTGTCATCATGTTGATTTTAACTCTGTGATCCAGGCTAACACACAACTCTGCAGCATGGGTGAAAGTTGTTTTGAAGCTAAATGTAAAGTGTTTAATTTTAAGCAGCAGAGATCGGTAGATCCCGAGAGATCGTGTATATTAAAGTGCATTGTAACTCTATAGCGACAGTGATGTTTTACATTGTAAACAAGGCATCATCCCTCATCCAACCGCTTGCATTGCAATGAATACACTGGCCTTGCGATAGTAAGTCGAGCCCAGCGAGGCTTTTTCCAAGAGAAAAGCCTCTCGGTAAGCCTTAAAGCATATTTGCATTCAGTTATCTGTCATTCTGTTATTGCTGGACGCAAATGTGTCCGGTTTGCTGAGCTGTCTCGCTGTTAGCCTGTAGCTCGCTTGCTAACTCATGAGATTCTCCCGCGCGTCGCCTCGCCAAACCAAAAGCCCGACTAGAAAAGAGTTTTTCCTCAAAATTATAAAAACGAGATGTACATTATCATCTCCTGCGAATTGTAAATAGGTAATAGCGTTTAAAGTAATCCAAATACATATATTTCTAATAGTTTTAATCACCTGAAGTGGTTAAGGACAGTTAAATGACTGGATGAAGTAAAGCCAGCGAACCAGAAATGAGCATTTTTTCTCTCTATTATGTATATATAATATTTAATGTTTTATTTTTTTTACTGAATGTTTGTTAATCGAAATCGAAATTCGTTTTAATTAATTTAATTTTAATAATATTTAATACAACTATCCTGATAATGGTCTTAATATCACAGGGGTTAATAAGGCCAACATGGCAACCAAAGTCGCCTCAGGTGTAGTTGACAGATAAACTCTGCTCAGAATTAAAAGTAATTATTTTTTCTACTCCACTCAATATGGCTGTTTCCTAAAAACCACCCTAGCTAGTCAGCATTTTTGGACAGCACTGGTGGTTTTAACACCGTGTACCATGTTTTCAGACAGCCGCTGCTTGTCATCTGTCAGCTTGTACACAAGCTGCTCATGACAAATGACAAGACAGGTCATACTCGAGGGCAAAGGTTAAGGAGGTCTCGAGGTTAAACACAGTGTTGAATAACTGCTTATTCCCAAGAAATTTAATGAAGTGCGGGACGATGCTTTTGTTAACCTGACTCTCATGTGCACAGGCAACAGTAAACATGAGCTTTCCAGTGTTGTTGTCACGCGTCCTGTTACTCTGTAGGTGGTGAAGAAGCCATTCCATTTGCAGTAATAGATTATTAATTACCAGCGGAGCAGCTCTATGTCTTAAAGGCCGTTTGAGTGTTGCCGATCACATCTTAGCATCTTGTTTTAGACCTAAATAATGCTTCAGTATATGTGTGTTTACATAATTATCAAAGAGCATGTTGTGAGGGCAGTGAGTTGATATGACTCAGCAGTATATCTGGCTTGTAACATTCATTTCCTTTCTTGTTTGGCAGCTTTAAGTTTTTTGTTTATTGTAAATTTGTAATATAATTCAGAAGCGTTAAAGCGCACTTTAACATTTAATATGGAATGCTTACAGCATGTTAATGGTGATTATTAACATGTTATAGATGGGTATAAACATTTTGATGGTGGTTATAGATGTTAGTTTAAGTAAAAACCCATGTGTGGCATTTTCATCCTGGGTTTTTTAACTTAGAGGTGTCTTATCTTTTCTCTGCAGTTCCTTGCAAATACAGCTTGCATTTTATCTTGCATGTTTAGGGGTCCTCCCTGTTCTTTCAGGATCTCTTGATTCAGTTATCAGCAGGTTGCATCAAGCATATACGTACATGTATATTAAAATTCACTAGAAAGTGTGTTTTTAGGGTATTAAACTTTATTTAACATGGGCTTTAATATTTGAGCACAATAAAAAATGTACAAATAACTCCATAGGCTACTGAGTTCATTAGTTCAGAATTTTTTAGCATAATAAGCTTGATGTTTTTCATTGAGGCTGTGCATTTGTTGCAGCTGCTGTTTTTCTGCTGATGCTGATTTTGTATAGCTATGCTCCACGAGGGAACAAAGAGCTGTTTAGATTCAGTTGCTTGTTGCTGCATAACACGAGTTAGCGCTTTCATTGCTCCTCTATGTATTAGCAAAGTGTATCGCTGAGTTTTTTCTCCGTTCACCATATAGTCTTTCATGCATGCATGAACCAGATACTCCCTTGGTGACCTAGAACAATAACTTGTGGATGTGATGTCTGTGCATTAATTTGCTTAATGGAACATTAGTGTCTAGTTTTTCATAAACCTGATGTTTGAAGTTGTGATTGTACAAGAGCATACTGAAGCTCTTAGGATAGTAAGACTTAGGATACTTAACTATGTTTCCATCACCCTGTTCTTATGTGCATTTTGAAGCATGGCATCTGAAACGAGTGATGGAATTAGCAAATTTTGAGGAAAAAAATCCTGTAATTTGCAAAAAAGTTTTTACGCTTGCTTGAGGTGGTTTTTGAGGGTTTATGTGAATAACGGGAGATGGAAATGAATAATATGAACTGAGTAAATTCCTATGCTCATCAAAAAAGTCATATGACTTTGCACAATGGGACGGGATAACTTGACTAACCAGCAGACTGATCTCAAATGTTGTTCTGGTCGTTCTGCAGTTGCAGAGCAAAATCTGTCGCCAAAGTTTTTCTCTATGATTGCAAACCTAGAACTGTCTTACTCGACTTTTTTCCCAAACAGCAGGCATCCGTCTCTGACAGCAATGGCCGAATTTATTGTGTTTTGTCTGTTCGCTTTGAAAGGAAACCCAGCTAATAATATTTCAAATTGTGTTATTTGTTGAGGAGGTGTGCTATTACATTTCAAAGCAATTTAGTAGTTTAACGACACTAAAAATGTCATGTGGTGTAACCAAGTAAAAATTAATAACAGATAATGATATAGATTCTTTATCATTATTTTCAGAAAATATTTACATTTTTAAATATTTTAAAAATATTTTAGGTAAAAGTATTCTTATACAGATATTGTCAATTATTAATTTATAAATGTTTTTGTGGAGTTGCACCACATGACATTTTACAACCTGAACTAGCCTTGTCATAAACAGGTCAAACTATTTGATATTTTGGGATACTTATTGGTCTTGACAGTCATTAGCTGTTTTCGTCACCCTGTTTTTAATGCACATTTGAAGTATCGCATCAGAAATGAGTGAAGGCAACATAGCTAATGATATTTCAAATTGCGTTATTTGTTGAGGAGGTGTGCTATTACAGTTCTAAGCAATTGGAGCAATTTAATGACGCTTATTATTTTCAGATATATATTATCTTATTATTTTCAGAAAATATTTACATTTTTAAATATGTAATTTCTAAATGTTTTTGTTGAGTTGCACCACATGACATTTTACATCCTGAACTAGCCTTGTCATTAACAGGTCAAATAATTTTATATTGTAGGATACTTGACAATTATTGATTCAAAAACGACATGACTTGTTAGTTTCGTGTACAAAATGTTTGTTGAAGCAATTTTGTCAAATTTATATTTTAAAGAAGTTATTAGAGATTCCCCTAATGTGTTTAACTTTAATCACCCTAACATTTTAGCTAGTATATTTTAACTAGTATTAAAATAGTTTTTAATGCACATATATATAATGCTTATGTCACAATAGTATTCAAGTCATTGCATGTATGCAATTGCATTTATAATGTTTTTAATTCAGATAAATGAACATCATTGACCATATCAGTCATCTCACTTGAATACTAACACATTTGTGCAAATATAATTTGTAGAACTTAGTTTATAAATATAGTTTAGATGTGTGAATATTTTAGACATAGGAGTTCTCTCAAATATCCTCAGTGTTTTTTCTTGCTGACACTAAACTCATTTTGGCCTGTTTTTCAGAGCCTAGCCCAGCTAGAGATCCTGTGCAAGCAGCTATATGAGACCACAGACACCACCGTACGCTTACAGGCCGAGAAAGCTCTGGTGGAGTTCACCAACAGTCCCGACTGCCTGAGTAAATGCCAGTTGTTGCTGGAAAGCGGAAGTGTAAGAATGAAACTTTTTGTAAACTGGGAAGAACAGGATATCTGCATTGATCTGACAACAGTCTTCTGTCCATTAGTTTGAGTTAAGCAACTGTTTAAACTGACACCGTGTTTGTAAAATCTTTTACAGTCCTCGTACTCGCAGTTGTTGGCTGCAACGTGTCTCTCCAAATTGGTGTCTCGTACAAGCAACCCACTTCCCCTGGAGCAGCGCATTGACATTCGTAAGTTTATCAGATCAGCAATGAGATTTAGAATGCATAAACCCTGAAAAGACAAAGTTTTGAAATAAATGTCACATTGGTTCCTCAGGAAATTATGTTCTCAATTATCTGGCAACCCGGCCAAAGCTTGCTGCCTTCGTGACACAAGCTCTGATCCAGCTCTATGCCAGAATCACCAAGCTTGGCTGGTTCGACTGCCAAAAGGAAGATTACGTCTTCAGGAATGTCATTGTCGATGTGACAAGATTCCTGCAGGTATGATACATTTTATAGTATTATTAAAAAATGTAATATTCTTGAAGTTTAGAGTTACAATATTTGGAAATTTTCTTAGTTTTTTGTCATCTCATCTTTAAGGCAAATAGGGATGCACAAATGTTTTTTGATGTACATCCGAGTAAAAAAAAAAAATTGGTACCACTTAGCATGCATGCATTAACACTTTACGTAGGAATGGTTTTATAAACCATTTACACAAATTTATTGCTCATGTTTCATGAATGAGGGCAAATGTCTTCACAAAGTTCAAGGTGATTTTCATAATCACGTCCAAAAATATCAAACAAGATATTGTCTATATATCTCAGACAAGACTTGTATTTTGAACACCATTGTCAACTGCAAAATCCCAATGAACTTGGATAATTTTGTATGGATGTGTTTTATTACCTCATTAAAAACTGTTGAAGTTTCTTTTTAAATAGATTATTTTGTAACAGATTAGGGAACACTGTTCACTATTAACTAATTGCTTATTAGCATGCATGTTACTATCATATTGGCTGTTTATTAGTACTTACAAAAGTATGTCTTCTGCATGACCATATTTTAGATCCCTTTATCCTACCCCATACCTACACTTAACAATTACCTTACTATTTATAAGTAGCAGATTACTGAGTCAAAGTCATAGTTAATAATCAATATGTTTTCCCTAATCTAAAGCGTTTTCTTTAAAAGGAAAAAGAAAACATCCATATAAGATTATCCACATTCATTTGGTTTTTTAATAAGGAAACTGCGGTTGATTATGGTGTTCAAACTACAAGTCTTGTTAGCGATATATTGACAATGCCGCCTTTTATATTTTTGAGGTGATTATCCAAATCACCTTGAACTTTGTGAGGACATTGGCACTCATTCATCAGGAAACATGAGTAATAAATTTGTGTCAATGGTTTATAAAACCATTCTTATGTAATATGTTGCATTAAAGGAATTCACAGAACAAAAATTTACAGATAGTTTACTCACCCCCTTGTCATCTAAGATGGTCATGTCTTTCTTTCTTCAGTTGTAAAGAAATATTTTTTGAGGAAAAAATTCTGGAAAGTTCTCCATATAGTGGACTTTTATGTTGCCTGCAAGTGTGAACGTAATTATAAATAAGTCTTTAGAAGAATTTGTGTTGAAAAACAGCTAACGTTTGGTTTCTCTTTAGTGCACACTCAGTCTATGACATGATTTAAATGCCAGTGCAAATCACATCTCTGTTTCGGTTTGGTGTTTCATTTTTAGTCAAAAAAATTTGATTACGGTACATCACTAAAGCCGAGTTGTGTTATGTGAAGTGTTTGCCAGCCACACTTTCATACTCAGCATGATGCATAAATGATGACATTGCATGTTTAAAGGCAAAAGCTAAAACCGGTTGACGTAATATGCGATTTATGTTCTAGAAGTTATAATGTTTGCATTTTTAATATGCCGTTTTTTTTTTTCTTTCAGGATAGTGTTGAACACTGCATCATAGGAGTCACAATTCTTTCCCAGTTAACCAATGAGATTAACCAAGTAAGTTTTTCCGCTCACTGTTTATATATTTATTTAGTCTTTCCTCTGTGCTTTGAAATTGTTTTCTGTTTATTTGGGATTGATAACTGAAAGTTGCATAAAAGATAGATCACTGATTCCTTGAATGTTTCCAATTCTCCAGGCAGACTCAACACATCCACTAACAAAACATAGGAAAATTGCGTCATCATTTCGAGATTCCTCTTTGTTTGACATCTTCACCCTTTCCTGCAACCTCCTCAAGCAGGTAAGGGTAATGTTTCAGAGTCTGTGCAAAAGAACTGTCTGTATATTTTCTTCACCACAACCGCTAAACCAGCCTGCTTGGGATTTATGTCAAGTTCTCAGTGATTTGTTCTGTATGTCTGCAGGCATCTGGGAAGAACTTGAATCTAAATGATGAGAGCCAGCATGGGCTACTCATGCAGCTACTCAAACTGGCCCACAATTGCCTCAACTTCGATTTCATCGGCACGTCGACCGATGAATCCTCAGATGATCTGTGCACCGTCCAGATCCCCACCAGCTGGAGATCAGGTGATTTGGCATTTTCTGGCAAATAATGAATGAATGGTGCATCTGTGTTCCAGTGGTTGTTTAAAGAGGCTGCATTCAACAGTATGTTAATTTTTAGTGTTAGTTCACCCAAAAAAGAAAATTCCGTTGTTAATTACTCACCCTCAGGTCGTTCCAAACCCATAAGACCTTTGTTCATCCTCAGAACACAAATTAAGATGTTTTTGATGAAATCTGAAAGCTTTCTGACCCTGACAACCTTAAAATTAAGGTTGAAACACCAATGTCACATGGACTATTTTAACGATTTCCTTATTACCTTGATTGAGGATCACAAAGCTTTCGGATTTCATCAAAAATATCTTAATTTGTTTTCTGAAGATGAACAAAGGTTTTACAGGTTTGGAACTACATTAGGGTGAATAATTAATGAGCGAAAATGTCCCTTTAAATTATATTATTAACCTTCTTTAGAATTGCTTATATAGTCAAGATTTCTTGCCACAAAAAGGTGTTTTTTTTTCTGTTTTGCTATTGTGACATGAGACTTAATTTTATGATTGCCTCACCTTTTTAAACACATACTGTAATATTTAAAGGTTTGCAGTCTAACATATGGCTGTTTTTTAATTTTTATTATTATTTTTTTGTAAATAAAACAGAAGTAGGTGCTTTTACTCGGCAAGGACACATTAAATTGATCAAAAGCGACATTAAAGACATTTATAATATCTTTCGAATTCAAAGTATTGTTTTGAACTTTCTTTATATCAAACTTAAAAAGAAAATTATCATGGTTTCCACAAATATATTAAGCAGCACAGCATTGATAACAATAAGAAATGTTTCTTAAGTAGCAAATATTAGAATGATTTCTGAAGAATCATGTGACACTGGAATAATGGCCGCTGATAATTCAGCTTAATTAAAAACAGTTAAATTTTAATAATGTTTCACAATATTAGTGGTTTTACTATATTTTTGATTAAATAAATGCTGCTTTGAGCATGAGAGACTTCTTTCAAAAAGTCCATTTGAGCTGTAATGGAGTATTTGGGTTGAATTCATACATAATTTTGTAATTTCTTTTTTTCTTGTCTGCAGCCTTTTTGGATTCCTCAACCTTGCAGCTCTTTTTTGATTTGTATCATTCCATCCCTCCCTCGCTGTCTCCCTTGGTAAGTGACAGATAAACAGCATGACATGCGTGTGAAGATAAGCAAGCCTTCGCCTTGTAGATAATGTTAAGACTCTTCCAGTAAAAATGTGAATTGTTTAGTATTAAATGTGCTGTTTGTCTTTCAGGTTTTGTCGTGTCTAGTCCAAATAGCATCTGTTCGGAGGTCTCTCTTTAACAATGCAGAGAGAGCGAAGTTCCTCTCCCATTTAGTAGATGGTGTGAAGAGAATATTGGAGAATCCTCAAGTATGCTATTCATCCTAATATTAGTCATTATTTATAATAATACAAATTGTCATTTTAATATTTGGATAACATTTATTTACAAAACAGTTGAATAATGCTGTATATTACATGTGTAGCCTGAACGTAGCTGCTTTAAAATGTCAAATCTATTTGCAGCTATTATGTGGTTGATATGGTAACATGGAAATACTTATGTTGATTTATTTTTTCCTATACATGATCTGCAGAGTTTGTCGGACCCAAACAACTACCATGAGTTCTGCCGACTACTGGCTCGACTCAAGAGTAACTATCAGCTGGGAGAGCTGGTTAAAGTAGAAAACTACCCTGAGGTCATAAGACTAATCGCCAACTTCACCGTAACTAGTCTGCAGGTGAGTGAACGACTTGGAATGCTAAACGTGAAGCTAATATGTGACCCTGGACCACAAAACAAAAAAAAAGTGTCAATTTTTTGAAATTGAGATTTATACATCTGACAGCTGAATAAATAAGCTTTCTACTGATGTATGGTTTGTTAGGATAGGACAGTATTTGGAGATACAGGAAATACAACTATTTGAAAATCTGGAATCTGAGAGTGCAAAAAAATCTAAATACTAAGAAATATGCCTTTAAAGTTGTCCAAATGAAGTTTTTAGCAATGCATATTACTAATTACTAATAGAGTTTTGATATTTATGGTAGGACATTTACAAAATATCTTCATGAAAAATATTTACTCAATATCCTAATGATTTTTGGCATAAAAGCAAAATTGATGATGTATTTTTGGCTATTGCTACAAATATATCCACGCTACTTAAGACTGGTTTTGTGGTCCAGGGTCACACATGTGATTTCTATAGAAGTTGAACCAACTTGATTTCAGTTATTTGGTGAAATTAATTGAAAGTGAACCACGAAAAACTGGCGTTTTAAAGACTGATAACTTTGGTGTGTCCCAGCACTGGGAGTTTGCCCCCAACAGCGTTCACTATCTGCTGAGCCTGTGGCAGCGATTAGCAGCATCTGTCCCTTATGTGAAGGCTACGGAGCCCCACATGCTGGAGACCTACACACCTGAGGTGACCAAGGCCTACATCACGTCCCGGCTCGAGTCTGTGCACATCATTCTGAGGTAGAGTGAGCACAACTTGAAGTTACAATTGGATCCGATAAGCAAGAATGTTATAAATGTGTGAATATACAATATCCATTCTACGCAGGGATGGTCTTGAAGACCCCTTGGACGATGCTGGCTTGGTGCAGCAGCAGCTGGACCAGCTGTCTACTATCGGACGGTGCGAGTATGAGAAGACTTGCGCCCTGCTGGTCCAACTTTTCGATCAGTCGGCCCAGTCGTACCAGGAGCTGCTGCAGTCCACCAACTCCAGCACAATGGACATAGCAGTGCAGGAGGGTGAGCTTGAAACATAACTGAATATGCAAATCAATTAGGGCTGTCACAAACCATTATTTTTGTAATCGAGTAATTGGTCAATTATTATGATTAATAGAGTAGTCGGATAATTATAGTGAATTTTTTTTGTGATTTATAAAAATAGACCTAAAGCGGAAAACATCCTTTAATATTACTTAAAATACATATATGATAGCAACAAGGCAATAATAATTAGTTCAAATTAAGTATTAAAAGCAAGTAATCATATGGTTTTATTGAACAAAACTGTTAAAATACATGTATTATAAACAATAGAGCTAATGTACATTACGCATGATGATTGTTTTTACACTTTGCAGTGTGATCTAATCATTGTTTAATATTGGCTAAACATCAATTAATTCAAATGTCCACTTAATCTTTAATATTTGGCCATTTCTTTATGATAGAAATGCTACAACCATTGTAATTTCTTGAATATGTGGACAAAACTTGTAAACTCTGAGTGAGGGTTTAAACTTTTATTTTGAAATTGCGTTGAACGGTTAGCATACTGAGAAAGATATTAATATATTCTCTTGTGTTTGAGTAGGTTTATAAATGATTTACCTTAGAAAAATCTAATGAAGTGGCACATGTTGCGTTCTCAGATGAATGCTTTAATAAATCCAAACTCACAGCAATATGGAAAGATGGAGTTTGAGATGCTCCACACTTGTAAATGATAACAGTTTGTGTGGAGCAGCATTTATTGCGAACGGAGCAACTCTGAGACGTAACCTACTCGCATGTAAATAATTAAAGCGCATATATTAAGCCTGCATAGCATATATTTAATTGGATCGTAGCATTTGTGAAGCCATAGCATGCTTTATTATGATTTGAAATAGGTTTAACATATCATGCAGCTTTGAAAAAGGTTTTTCACGGATTCTTGTCCGCCACTTCTGGTATTTTCCCAGTTACTCAACAAGGGCAAAATGCAACTGATTTTTTTGTAAATCGAGTACTCTCATTGATTTAAGGAATCATGACGGCCCTAAAATCAATATATTGTATCAGAACTTAAGTCGGATATTCAAGCCTAAATTATGATGCAATGCTTATATTACATGTGTGTTGTCCAGGTCGCTTGACGTGGTTAGTGTACATCATTGGTGCAGTCATTGGAGGAAGAGTATCCTTCGCCAGCACAGATGAGCAGGATGCCATGGATGGGGAGCTTGTCTGTCGGTAAGTAATCGCCCCTTAATGTTATATTAAATGTGTAGGTATGTTAAATAATGTCTATTCTGACCAGTGTGTAAAAAAAAAAAAATCAGATGGATTAAAAGAATATGTAAAATCATTATTTGACAGTAGGTGATACTTACAAAAAAGCACTGCACACCTTTCTATTTTTGACACCCTATTTTCAAGGAATGAATTCAGCATTTACATATTTTCAAAAAGCCATTCAGATTTCACTATCATAATTCAATTTTTTCCTGTGCTGTTGGCTGTGGTTTCCCAAAATAGTCTGTTCATGAGTGCCACCAAGTTGTGGTTTTATGTAACAGCAGAGGCTCTGGATATGTGACCAAAAACACGATCTTATTGCTTGGCCATTTTCTTGTTTTCAGTGCAATAAGATTTGTGAAAGGGGGAAAAAACAGAACACTTGTCTGTTAAAAAAGGCCCATTTTTTATTCTTAGTGAGAAAGATTGTGAAAAAGATGTGAACATGTCTGTTAAAAAAAAAAAAAAATCACATGGGTCTGAACATTTCCATTAAAATTAAGTAATTTAAATTAATTGTTTAATACATTGAATTTTCACACAAAACATTCGTCAACAAATGTAATTTAACATTGTAACAACCTAATTTTTAAAAACAAATAATTTAATGACACTGTTAAATATGATCTTCTTTTGAACCTTTTTTTATTTCTAATTGTGATTCTTAGGGTGTTTTCACACTTGTAGTTTGGTTCGTTTGGTTCATTTGGTCGGGACCAAAAAGTAAAATGATACATTTGGTCCTGGTCTTCTTAGCGTTCACACTGGCATTTTTGACAGCGAATCTAAAGATACCGAACCTAAAGGCACAGGGATACATTCACAACCTGATTGGTTGGGTTGAATGACGGAATGACGGAACTCACCGAACACTCCAAACAGAAGGAAAAGTGACATCAAAGTACTCATTCACTGATTGGTCTGCTCAGCGCCGCTTTAAGTCAAATACACACAATGCCATCTGCTGGACTAAATGCGCTCATTGTTACATGCATATGATTTAATTTTCACCACCTGCAAACTCACAAAGAGCTCATTAAAGGCACTTTATCTCCTCATTGCTCCACATTTGTCCTCTGCTCATTTTGTTTTGGATACGCCGCTTGTTCCCTTTGTAAAATCATGTCGCATAGCAACGCATCTTGTCATTGCTTCCTGATTTTTGGTTTGTTTAGAAATATTTGGTCTGTGTTGCATTCATGTTTCACTCAAACCGCACCAGAGTTCATTTGGAAGCAGTTTGAGAGACAACTTTTTAGTCCGCTTGTTTTTTTGTTTATTTTTTGTTATCATTTTTAAAGGGATAGTTCACCCAAAATGAAAATTCTGTTATTAATTACTCACACTCATGTCATTCCAAACCCGTAAGACAAATGAACACAAATTAAGATATTTTTGATAAAATCCAAGAGCTTTTCATAGATAGCAATGCAACACGTTCAAAGCCCAGAAAGGTGGTAGCTGTGCTGCTGTCTGTGCAGGGTCAGAAAGCTCTTGGATTTCATAAAAAAATCTTAATTTGTGTTCTGAAGATGAACAAAGGTCTTACAGGTTTGGAACGACATGAGGGTGAGAAATTCATGACAGAATTGTCATTTTTGGGTGAACTATCCCTTTCATTTGAATTTTCATTTTATTTAAAGAGTCACTTGAGATCATGGGTTCTCTCTTCGTATTGTTTATTCCTTCATATTCACATCGATTTCAAATTTTGTCATTTTCAGAGTTTTGCAGTTAATGAACCTCACAGACTCACGGCTGGCTCAAGCAGGAAATGAGAAGCTCGAGTTAGCCATGCTCAGTTTCTTTGAGCAGTTTCGCAAAATCTACATCGGTGACCAGGTGCAAAAATCATCAAAGGTAAATGCAGTTATGTTATGTGTTGCCTGTCTGTGTGAGCGTGAACTTCAAGCTGTGGTTTGTTTAGACAGCAAATCTAAAACAAAAACATCAGCGTACTTAGTAAATTAATTATTGATCTCTCGTAACATTCACAGGGCTTTGCCTTTGAACTCTCAGAATGACTGAAATTTGTGATTGTGTTGTGTCTGGGCTTTGAAAAGAGACAGTCGATACTGCATTTTTTTGCATGCTTAGTTGTGGTTTCACTCTTAGTCTGGCTTTCTAATAGACCTGTAGGTTTGAAAACATAGTTTTTTATGTTGGAGATGAAAGTGTCCTGTCTCAACTAACCAGAAAGCTGAAGTTTTCTCTCCTGTTGCTCAGATTCCAAACTGTGAACAGAGAAGATAAGTGCATGTAGAAAGACTAGCTCTTCCTCTAAGCCTGTCTTTAGTTCTGCTTTACACTCTTAAAAATAAAGGTGCTTCAGGATGCCATAGAAGAATGTTTTTTTTTTTTTGTCTAAATAGTTTCATAAAGAACCTTTAAAGGAGAAGTCCACTTCCAGAACAACAGTTTACAGATGATGTACTCACCCCCTTGTCATCCAAGATGTTCATGTCTTTCTTTCTTCAGTTGTAAAGAAATTGTGTTTTTTGAGGAAAACATTTCAG
>JAHKKF010498167.1:0-10953 GCA_019740295.1 Labeo calbasu | reverse complement strand
GTGACTCGGGACGAACGAGTCGTCTCGGGGAGTGATTCGTTCAGTCGCGCATGCGCAACATCCTATTAGGTTCTGTACTGGAATTAGTTCAACTGTTTCGAATCTTCGGGTTTTTGGAGTCATTAGTTCATCTTTTGGGGCAGTCACGTGACGAACGAATGACTCGAACCCGAAGACTCGAGAGATGAACTAATCAATTCTCTTTCCGGCTCACACTCCATTGGTTAAGCTTATTGGGCTGTCACGTGATGAACGAATGACTCAAACCCGAAAACTTGTCAGATAGGAGGCGAGGTTGAGCTAATCATAGCCTAAAGACCCAGGTAAACAGTGAATTCATCTTTTCTGTTTCTTATAGCATTATAGTTTTGTCTTGTTTGTAGTGTGATTACGTTTGTGTAAGCAGTAGATGTGTTAGGGAGGTAACACGTAACATTTTAATTATATTTTGCTAAAATGAACGAAATGACTCGAAAAAAGATTCGTTCATTTTGCTGAACAAGACTCAAAGGTCCGAGTTCGTAAAATGATCCGAACTTCCCATCACTACAAAGAGTGTTTATTTTTTTTCTCCTAAACAGATGAACGTACATACGGGACGAGTCACCACATTACTGACTTAAAATGTCAGTTAAGTGGCGCTATAGCTAATGCTCTGTTAGTATGATGCCTGATAGTATAAACAAAAGTGAATGTGACGTAAAAACGCAATCGCAAGCGTGCAGTTTTAGCTTGTTTTTTGATCTCTCATCTTTCAGTTCTTTCATCGTGAGTCAAGTTTTTCATTGGATTCGTACACAAGGATTCAGCATCCCAAGTCCAATTCCGTGCCAGCTGAGGTACTGAGCAAGCTTGTCACATTCAGAAAGCGAAACATATAGAGCTGTAATCATAACTGTGTATAAAAACGATTACAAGTGCTTGCTGTTTTACAGCGCCTAAGTTAGTGTTAATTTCTGTTTGAAACTGCAGTGATATGTACTTATTAATACGTATTTCGCGTCTTGCAAAAAGGTTCCCACAGGTACAGTTGATGTCAAAAGTTTACATACACCTTGCAGAATCTGCAAAATGTTAATTATTTTACCAAAATAAGAGGGAATTGCATGTTATTTTTTTATTTAGTGCTGACCTGAATAAGACATTTCACATAAAAGACATTTACATATAGTCCACAAGAGAAAATGATAGCTGAATTTATAAAAATGGCCACGTTCCAAAGTTTACATACGCTTGATTCTTAATACTGTGTTCTTACCTGAATTATCCACAGCTGTTTTTTTTGTTTAGTGATAGTTGTTCACGAGTCCCATGTTTGTCCTGAACAGTTAAACTGTCCGCTGTTCTTCTGAAAAATCCTTCAGGTCCGACAAATTCTTTGGTTTTTCAGCATTTTTTGTGAATTTGAACCCTTTCTAACAATGACTGTATGATTTTGAGATCCATCTTTTTACACTGTGGACAACTGAGGTACTCGTACACAACTATTACAGAAGTTTCAAACGCTCACTGATGCTCCAGAAGAAAACACAATACATTAAGAGCTGGGGGGTGAAAACTTTTGAATTTGAATGTCAGGGTAAATGTAGCTTGTTTTGTCTTCTGGGAAACAAGCAAGTATCTACTGTAGCTTCTGAAGGGCAGTACCAAATAAAAAAAATATGGTATTTAGGAAAAATAAGAAATATGTACACATCATCATTCTGTTCAAAAGTTTACACCCCTGGCTCTTAATGCATTGTTTTCCTTCTGGAGCATCAGTGAGTGTTTGAACTTTCTGTAATAGTTGCGTATGAGTGCCTCAGTCCCTCTGTTGTCCTCAGTGTGAAATGGATCTCAAAAATCACACAGTCATTGTTGGAAAGGGTTCAAATACACAAAAATACTGAAAAACTAAAGAATTTGTGGGACCTAAAGGATTTTTCAGAAAAACAGCAGACAGTTTAACTGTTTGCTTTGTTTAACAGTACAAACAAAGGACTCATAAACAACCATCACTTAAAAAAAAAAAAAACACCACACATACAGCTATGGATCATTAAGGTAACAACACTATTAATAATCAAGCGTATGTAAACTTTTGAACGGGGTCATTTTTATAAATTCAACTATTATTTTCTTATATAAACTATATGTAAATAAATGTCTTTTATGTGAAATGTCTTCAGTAAAAAATAACATGCATTTTGTAAGATTCCTCTTATTTTGGTAAAATAATTAACATTTTGCAGATTCTGCAAGGTGTATGTAAAGTTTTGACCTCAACTGTACGTTTTTGTCATGAGACCAGGTAGTCTTTATCTCATGCTGTTTTGCCAATCTATCCCTTCAGAGGTTTGACCACTTACACCAAGACTATATCAAACTGTGGCCATTCTTGACCCAGAAAACAACAAGCTACAAAAACAAATTGGAGAGTAATTAATAATATATTATCAATGCATTTGTTGTACTGAATTGAATGTATTCTGACTGTAATTTTTAGCAATCTTAAAAGAGTGCTAAGACTGAATGATTTCCCATTCATTTATTTTTTTCATGCAACAGTTCCTCTTTTCTTCTTTTGATTTTGAAGTGAAACGGGACATTTCCTTGATTTACTCTGGGATACGGCCCAGGCGGGAAGGCACAGTGAGCGCCGAGCAACCACAGCATTCAGTTAGACACAATGCCAGTCTGAGCAGTCCCTTGTGGCTGCTTTTCTCTCCTTCTGTCTCTTTCTCCTTCCCAACCCTTCCTGTTCCTCTGTCTCAGCTCAGTAGAGCAATGCTTTGAATAATTTATCCAGCTAAAGGAGTGCTGGTGTGGGTCTGAAGCCTGATACCGTCTTAAAGGGACAAGCTTTTAACTAGAATTAATACTGCTAATGAAAACATGATTCAGGATGATACAGGATAATGCGACCGATAGGTATCCACACAAAATACTCACACAAAAACAAATCTAATCCTACTACCACAATACTGAGCTGTATTTTCAGTTTAAATGATTCATTCTAAAATAATGCTTGTGTGGTAGAGCACTAAGACTGAAGACGACTACACCACCCTGGATCTTAATCAGGGACATTAATTAAATAAAAGTCCTTTAGGGCAACACAGGTTAGCTCACACTGAACCAGAGACGTAGACAGGCTATAAGAAATATACATTTTATTAAAGATAAAAAGACAAGATTCTACAAAAACAGGGAGAGAGCAATAACTACATACAATAATTACACACATGCACACATATATATATGAAGAGTATGAAGAGTTTCATAAATCATATTTTTATTGTGTTAGTTAGCTGTTTTTAGTTAGTTTTTTTTTTTTTTGAGTTATTATTATTTCATCAAAACAACCCAACTGCAGTTTGATACTACTTGGAATGGCAGAATAATAAAAACATGATTTTCAAAAAAGTTATCTGTTACTGCAAATGAACTCTTCATATATACTGTATTTACATATACATATATATTTTTATAAAATGTAAATTCATGTCCCAGTCACATCTTCTTGGTTAAATACACATTACTTACACCACCAGAAAAAGAAAAAAAACTACTCTATTTTAATTGACAATGTAATCAATATTCTATTTTTTAAAGCCAAGTATGAATCTCATCAAGTAAGTGTTTTTAAGGATTTTACATTTATTCCAAAATAGTATATATTCCAATAATAATAATATATTATATTTGTCAACTTATGTTCAGCTATTCCTTTTAATAGTTCATTTTGAACTATTTTTTTTTTTATTTTTTGGATCATCAGTCATCAAAGCTCTGTAAATATTGGTCACAGACAGAGATTTACTTTAAATTTCACCAAATTGATTACTGATTACTTACCAAACCCTCCCACAGATCATGTTTTTTAATGCCATTTGTAAGTCTTATTTTGACGTAACAACTCGGTTATATAAGTGTATGTCTTAAATATATATATCTAAAATAAAAGGGTTTCACTGGAAAATAAGTATGAAACATGCCAGTTTTGTTTTGACCAACAGAAAGAAGTTTTACAATAAATAATGCAACCAATGGTAATTAATCTGTTAGCATTCCACCATCCCGCCCGCGTTTCACTGCGTGTAGTTAAATTTTACAGGAATGCTAGGGCTCAAATCTAACAAATCGCAAAGTTAGCTCAGATCACAGATAAACATTGTTCTTAAACTGTTAATCTTAACATCAGCATTGCTTGTATTTAATGTGTATTAGCATTATCTGTAGATTTCAATTTCTGTACAGTCTAATTGTCATACATTTAAATGTCATTGAAAGAAATAGTTCTTTTAACCTCAAAAAGCCATTGAAAGCTTCTTAGAACTTCTCTTTGAATTACAAATCTTTTGTACGTACAGCATAATCCCACATATCTGTAATCAGATGCACATTTAAAACTGTATATAATCTTATTTCAGTCACTTACATGTTTCATTACCATCGTGCACAGTTGAAGACTCTATTCTCAAAATTACAAATTTAATTATTCCAGCAGCTGTAAAAAGAGATTACAAACGATCACCAACTGCAGCATCCACACACGTGACATAACTTACTAGACGCGATTCGTTTTCTTTGTTTACAGATGTGACGTACTACAGCTTTAATTACATAACTTGAGCGAACCGAGTAATCAAGGACATCCAAGGATCATAGTACAAACTTGTGTGTCCTACAGAGTTTACCTCCAACCCTAATCAAACAAACCTGAATCAGCTAATCAAGGTCTTACTGGGCATACTAGAAACTTTCAAACAGGTTTGTTGAGGCAAGCTGGAGCTAAATTCTGCAGGACAACAGCCCTCCAGGACTGAGTTTGGACACCCCATGGTATAGGAACCATGGCTTGGCAGCAGGGAATAGGGGTACAACAAGGCCTTCGCATGCACCTTGCACCTATGCACCCACACACACGACTACACAAGCCAGTAGGGCTGAACGATTAATCGCATTTTAATCTCGATAACGATATCCACCTTTCTCGATTAATTAAGAACAATCACGGGGGGCGCTAGTGAGCAGGCTTGGAGTAGGTTGTATTTTGGGTGAGCGCCGCAAAATGTAATTAAATTAATTATAATTTTGAGCTTTTTATGTTTTAAGATTGGCACTAAAACATCCTGTTTCGGAACCTCAACTTTTGTTCCGTTATTGTGGTACGTAAATGGCTAAAAGTCTGTGACAATACACCTACGCGGGGAAGAATATTGCAAGTAGGCCTGGGGCCTCAAGTAGCGATCAGAAATCGCCGGAGAAACAAACTGAAATGGCGGATACGAAAGCAGAAATCTTGTCGCTGTTGAGAAATGTTATCCCAACGCTGCTAAGGGCTGAACTGAAGACTGTTCTTGCGGACGAATTTAATAACATGAGGTCAGAATTACACTCCGGAGGTCATCGGCAACATTGTACTGTTACGGTCAGATTTGGAATCTATGAAAAAGACAGTAACCGATATGGAACACGGACTGTCTGCGTGTTCAGACGATGTGAAATCATTACAAGGATCTGTGAGAAAACTCGAAAAGGCTGTTGCAGCTTTGCAGGAGAAATGCACTGATTTGGAGGGGAGGATGAGGAGCTCAAACATCTGAATACTGAACGTGGCAGAGGGGCCAGGTTCGAGCTCTCCAGACTCGGTCTCAAAGTTGCTAAAAGAAGTTCTAAGCATGGATCGAGAAGTGCTTGTGGATGGATCACACCGCGGCCTCCAGCCAAGGCAGCCTGGTGGTAAACCAGATCACACCGCGGCCTCCAGCCTAGGCAGCCTGGTGGTAAACCACGGGGGATTGTGGCCAAATTGCATTGTTATAAGGACTGTGTCGAGATTCTCCACAAAGCTAGGGAGGCCGGACCGCTTCAATTCAAAGGATCCACAATTCACATATTTCCAGACTATCCTCCCAGTGTGGCTCGCGCACGATCCGTGTTTAATGATGTTAAGAATTTGCTTCGAGGTCGAGACGGAGTGAGCGAAACTTAGGATCACTTACAATGGCAACGAGAAGGAGTTTTGCGAACCGGTGGAAGCCATGGCGTTTGTAAAGAGAAACATTGTCTTGGATAAGTCTGAATAGCAGACACTAAATTTGTTGAGGACAGAATACACATACTGCCATTTGACAGGCAATGCTGCATAACAGACTTGAAATTTACATAGGACAGGTTAGACAGTTTTCTTTCTGTCATCCCATTTTCATAATGCCTTTAAATGAAATATTAAAATATGGTTATACGCTCTTTATTTTTGGTTGGTTCAGGAGTGCCTGCTATACTGTGATTTCTCCATAACAAACACTTAAATGTGTGGATACCTTTTCAATGGGTTAGGGGGTCACTCTGTTCTGTTGAGTGATGGGAAGTGGGTTTTAACTGCACCAAAGATATATTTTACTCTTTACTTCACTTGCCTTTTTTTTCTGTTAAGTTGGAGAAGGGATTACTGTTATACTTTCACTTTCAGAATGATTAATAAAACCAATAGGTCAGCAGGCTGCAATATACATTTTGTCAGTTGGAATGTCAAGTCCTTAAATCACCCTGTTAAGCATAAAAAGGTGATTTTGCATTTAAAACAACTGAAGGTGGGGTTGCCTTCTTTCGGGAAACTGGTTTATGTAAAACAGATCATTTTAGATTAAAGTGTGATTGGGTAGGTCAGTTATATCACTCTAATTTACTTCTAAATCTAGAGGCACAGCAGTTCTTATTGAAAAAAAACATCCCATTTGAGGCCTTGATGATTGAAGCAGACCCTGCAGGTCGTTTTGTCATCGTAGATGGTAAACTCTGTAATATGTTCTAGCTAATGTGTATGCACCAAATTATGACAACAGACTTTTTTTTCACAAATATTCTCTAGGCTACCCAATCTGGACACACATTGTTTGATATTAGGAGGAGATATGAATTGTGTAATGTCTTCTCATTTAGATCGTAGTTCTGTCAAAACTGCCATTCCCTCCAAGTCAGCTGATGCCATTAAATTATTTCTAGACACATACGGGATATCTGATGTCTGGCGATTTCGTAATCCTGGATCTAAAAGTTCTTCTTTTTTCTCACCCGTTCATCAGACATATTCACGTATAGACTATTTTTTCCTAGATAAGAATCTTCTCCCTTTGATTAGTTATCGTGAGTATCGTGCTATTGCCATTTCAGACCATGCCCCTTTATTAATGACAATGCGCATACCAATTACATATGACAGATATTGTCCCTGGCGTTTAAATACTTTGTTGCTTTCAGATGAAACATTTTTTAACTTTATATCTTTTAAGATAAAAACGTTTCTCGAATATAATCAAACACCGGAAATGCCTTTCTCAGGTATATGGGAAGCAATGAAAGCATAGTTGTGCGCAGGGCACAAATGCGGGGTTAGTTGTAACACACGTGGTTTAAATATTTCCACACTCGCCAGGATAACCAAATGTACGGTATTTACTAGTTGCCATAGCAACACTATACAGAGAAAAAAAGTGCGCCAAAATTCAAAAGCCTAATATTTATTTTACCATAGTAAAAGTACATTTCTGGCTGAAGTAAATTTTTCATCTCAGTTTTAGTATTCATTTAAAATTAGACAAATCTGCTATTATTTTAATCACCAATCTGTTATTTATCAGTTTAGATAGTTTATTAATGCTTGGCAAGTCAGCAGAAGCCAGCAGAATTCCAGTCGCGCTGATGGAGAAAATTGTAACACTGCGTTACAATCTGCCCCGCTGTTATTAAACTATGCTATTCTATGACATTAGCTATGTAATTTTCACTATTTACTTTTATGGATTTTAAAAAGAAACCACAAGAAACAGGTGAATAAAGACTGATAATCGATGTTTAATGTTGAGAAATTATTATTTCAAGAAATGTAAAGCATTTTGGCTCGTTTATGTGTCTCGTCTTCTATGAGAGCTGTGTTTGGAGGGAGGGAAGTGTTTTTCTGAATGTCTAAATGTGTTTCATCTATTTGCGCACATTGTTCGAACTATATTGTATAGCTGTGTTTTGCAATCAGGGTCGTGTTCATTGTGAACCTCAAAAATTAGATATTTTTTTAATTCTTAAAAAACTCCTTATTTTATTTGAAAAAGTTACTCATTTTATTTTATTGACAAAATTTTGTAGTTTGTTGTGTATATTTTTTTATTCGATCAGATAACATTTTAAGCTGTCATATGGTCATGTTACAAAGCCCCTCACATGTTACAATGTACCCCACCTACGGGGCAAGTTGTCACTTTTAACTTCCTTTCTTTTGAGGTAAATAACGAAAAACGTATACACTGTAATTATGAAACAAATCGACATATTTGTACTAGACAAGTGTGAAATTAACGTGGAGAAAAAATGATACTCTGAACCCCATGTGGATTTACACAAACTGAAAAATTCAAAAAGTGTTACTTAGGAGAAATAATATCTTACAGTTCCCACATTAGAAAAACACAAACAGCCAGACCTGAGGAATTAAAAAACGCTATACTAAAATTAGATGCTACCCTGGCTGTTACACCATCTCCTGCTATAAACAAACAAAGATTATCACTTCAAACAGAATACAATCTATTAGGTACTAAACGCATTGAAAATTTATTAAACTAAATGTGTTATAGAACATATGAACATGGTGAAAAGACTGGCAGAGTTTTAGCTCACCAACTAAGGCAAAAGACAGCAGATCGCACCATAACTCAAATAAAAGATAAATTAGGTAATAAGCGTACCGAACATTCATAGATCAACCATTGTTTCTGAGTTCTACTCAGAACTATATACTTCTAAATCTTATAAAGATAAGAATTTGTTCTTATTTTTTGATAAAATTACTATACCTTCAATTGATAGTGAGACTGCAGCTGAACTTGAAACCCCTTTTTCAGTTGAAGAAATAAATGCCTCAATGATGTCAATGCAAAATGCAAAGTCACCTGGTCCTGATGAGTTTCTGAGCGAATTCTATAAAAAATTTAAGAATTAACTATTTGAGGAATCTCCAACAATGCGACAAGCAGTCATATCACTTATTTTCAAGAAAAAAAGGATCCTGTTCACTGTGACTCTATCTCCCTCTTCAATGTGGACAGTAAAATTCTGGCTAAAATGTTTTGCCTTCTATAATATCCAATGATCAAACTGGATTTATTAAAAATCGACAATTGTTCATTAATATACGTCGGCTCTTAAATATTCTTTACAATCCCACTCCATCTAGTTTTTCTGAGGTATTACTATCACTCGATGCTGAGAAAGCATTTGACAGGGTGGAGTGGGACTTTCTTTTTTATGTTTTGGAAAAAATTGGATTTGGTTCAAAATTTAGACATTGGACAAAAGTTCTTTATACTTCACCAGTGGCAGCAGTACGTACAAATAAATTACCTCCTTTTTTTTTACAACGTGGTACGAGACAAGGTTGTCCGTTGTCTCCTCTTTTGTTTGCATTGGCAATTGAACCCCTAGCTGTCTCTTTACACGAGAGGAGTACCATTAAGGGAATACAAAGAGGAGATATTGAACAAAGTTTCTCTCTGTGCAGATGATATGCTTGTGTATTTGTCTCATCTACTTACAAGGTTGACTGAATTGTTAAACGACTTTGGTAAAATTTCTAAATACAAAATTAATATGCAGAAAAGTGAGTTAATGCCCATAAATGTTACATCACACTCAATACTATCTAACAACTTTGACATTTAAAATAAGTGCGGAATAATTGTAATACTTGGGTATCTGGGTCACTCATAAATATCAAACTTCATAAAGCTAATTTCTGCCCACTTATAAACAATTTAAAACAGGATCTTAACTGTTGGAACCTGCTCCTATTATCTTTAGGAGGTAGAATTAACACTGTCAAAATAAATATGCTGCCTAGATTTTTGTTCCAAAGTCCCTTTTCTTAACAAAATCTTTTTTATGAACATAGACACCCTTATATCTGGAATAGGAAAACACCTCAGATGCTTAAAAATATACTACAAAGATATCATTCTTGTGGTGGACTGTCTTTACTGAATTTTCAACAATACTATTGGGCTTCTATTACATTTTTGTTGTACTGGGTTAATCCTTCTGACAATCCAGCATAGAAAAAGCTTCTTGTAAATCTGCATTATCTGCTTTACTTTGTACAAAGATTCCTCTGTCTTGATACTGGGTCAGAAATTCTCTAAATCCAATTGTTGTAATCTTTTAAAATATGGAATCTCTCAATGCAATGCCTATTACGAGAAATCATGTTTTCTCCTTCGATTACAGATGCTGCTTTTAATTGCTGGGTAAAGAAAGGACTTGTCACACTGAAAGATCTATACAGTGATTTTGGCTTTGTCATTTTATCAAATAAGAGAAAAACATATTTCACAAACACATTTCTTCAGATATTTACAGATTCGTAGCTTTATGATATCTAACGCTATGGATTTTCCAGTTCTACCTACGGAATCACTACTTGATACAATTCTAAAAACCAACCCACTCTCCAAAAATAATATAGGTTTGCTATATTCTCTGATTTCTAAACAAAATTGAACGTCTTTAACAATATCAAAGCAACAATGGGAAAGTGAACTTGACTTGCTTTTTTCAGAGGAAACATGGCAAGATATTATAAATAAGATTCATTCAACTTCAATTTGTCTATGACATACAATTATTCAGTTTAAAGTGGTTCACCGCCTGCACTGGACAAAAGCGAAATTATCAAAAACTCTTTGTGTGACAGGTGTAGAATTAAGATAGCTAATCATACACACATTTTGGGCATGATCTAAGCTTGTTCATTTTTGACAATATTTAATTTCTTTTCAGAAGTCCTGTATTTAATTATTGATCCTTCTCCTATTGTTGCAACACACAGCCAGTGTGTGTCTTTTCACAAGCCATTTGTAACCAAATCTGCCATGATCAAACTTTTACTGAGTTTCAATAATAGATTGACTGTTTGAGGAA
>JAHKKF010498150.1:0-17957 GCA_019740295.1 Labeo calbasu | reverse complement strand
CAGTGTCACCACAGTGGCTTTTAAGCCTCACAATACTCAAAAATGTTGGTCTTAATTTCCTATTCACTTAATGTCATATCATAAATAGTAGATACTCAAGTACTATAAAAACATCAGCTAAGCTCCCACACATTTTTTTAGATAATTATGGGTCATTATTCGAAGCATGAACCACATGTAGCATGAAGATATGTCCACCCAATCATTGACATATTACTGTTAAATACACTTTCATTGCAATATTAAGAGGCAAATTTTCTGAAAGGTATGATGTCCTTTTCCTAAACAGGATTATTTGTTTGCTTTCAAATTATAAATACGTAAAAGATTTTATGTAAACCATGTGCAAACTCATATGAAGAAAATTTGTCAGTTTACAAGTCACCAGCTTGTCGGCGCCGATAGCCTCGTGGTTAGCACGTCAACATATAGCGCAGTTGCGCTGCGGGCATCGCGAGTTTGAATCCAGACTCATGGACCTTTCCCGATCCCACCCCGTTCTTTCTCTCCCACTTTGCTACCTGTCAAACTACACTGTCCTGTCTAAAAAATAAATCTGTTAAAAAAAAGTCACCAACTTACTCATCTCAGCTGTTGAAATTCCCGCCACTGAAACAAAAAATTTATTGTCCAGATGTCAGTAAAGGGAATGAACTTTTCTTAAAATGGCAGATACCCCAATACGACAGGGTGGACAAACATTCAAGGGACATGGACAAACTCTTCTTTTATATTCTTCTTTTTTATTACCAAATTGAGTAATCTCTTAACAAAATATTAATAGCACAAAACAATCTAGAAAATGTATCTAAAGAACCAAGTAATGCTTGTGTTATGAATATAAAAACTTTGACTAATATAACACACCCTTTCATAGTCATTTTTATGTTAAGTTATCAACAACAGGGTATTTATGTTGTTTATGTACAGGACACCAAAAAGCACCCTACAGCAATACTGACCCGAGTAAAGCATGACATCCTATGAAGAAGACTCCCTCACTGTGAGTAACATGAAGAGAGCTATACTTAACAACCTTTCAGACAGATACACCTAGAGAAGTGGTTCCCAACCACGTTCCTGGAGGCCCCCCAACATTGCTCATTTTGCATCTCTCCTTTGTCTGACACACCCATTTCAGGTCTTGGAGTCTCTACTAATGAGCTGATGATCTGAATCAGGTGTGTTTGATTAAGGAGACATGGAAAACATTCAGTGTTGGGTGGCCTCCAGAAACGTGGTTAGGAACCACTGACTTAAGCCGGGCTCACACTACAGGATTTTCCCCTCCTGAGAATCGGAACAAAAATCTTGTTGAGCACCTTGATCGGTCCAGATGTTCGGCACAGACTGTCTGGTAATGTGAGACGTTCATAGATCGAATCTTGCACCTCCCGATCTGCTGTCAAACAAATCATATCAAACATGTTTGATATTCAGGATTTTAAATTGGGATGATCACGGCTATGATTACATCAGTACTTTCACAACAGCCAATGCACGACCACAAAACAGCTGCTGTACAGTCCGTTGGATAGTGGAGATGGAGGAAAGTGCTTCTTATGTTTTTGTAGTAACACTGTCTGTATAATATGTTGAAAAAATACCACAACTCCATGGAGCAAGGAAAGCTCTGGAGTAAAATGGTCTCAGTTTTGAACATATGGTGAGTGCATAAAGCTGCTAGCACGCTAGCTAACATATGTAAACATTTGTTGCTGAAATGACGATCTGTTGGGTAAGATCACGTAAGGCGAAGACTCCGGCATGATAATCTTAATAATATCTTGTAGCGTGTGATGCGCCATGATTTTCAAATGTTGTAGTGTGTGCATGTTTAAGATTTCAGGAAAGATAATCTGCAAAGATTCTCCTTTTGTGTGCGCTGCAACCAGTTTTCATAATCATTTAGGATTTTAAAAATCCTGTAGTGTGAGCCCGGCTTTAGAGTACAACCACCCGCTGGAGTGCAGATTCCAGGCTCTGCTACATCTAGACAAAAACCAGCTTGAAGATTCTACAGACCGAAAAAGAAAGCTGTACTGTTGCCAGGTATTGTTTCTTTTTTCATTTCTAATTTGTCTCATTTTGTTAAAAAAAAAAAAAAATCTCTGTAAAAAAAAACATATTGTGAGTTTAGTATTGTGCATCGTGTCACGTCGTGAACTGAGTGAATTATTACATCCCATGTACTGGCACAGGAGTACATATGCACAAAAAAAAAAATCCTTGTGTAACATAAAGAGGTGAAGTAAAAGAAGTAGTCATGGTGTCAATCAGACATTTTTTCTTATACTCTTTAACAAACATGGTCTCACATTTGCATGACCTTTTCATGTAAGTGTGAATGCAAAAAAATAAAAAATATCTGACTTAAAATGAATCGTCTTTCAAAATTTCTTCCCAGAATGAATTTGCAAATGACATTTAGTGCTGCTTTGACATTTGAAACTCTTGTAACTTCTCTCTCCAATGTGAATCCTCATGTGAATCTCCTTTAACCCTGAAACTCTTCTTTCCAGGTGTGGCACATGAAAGGCTTTTCTCCAATGTGAATTTTACCACGATTCTTAAGGCGAGTCATGTCTTTAAAAACTCACTAATGGCAATTTTTCTGTCTTGAATGAATCTTCATGTGCTTTTTAAGGGTGTCTTTACATCTGACACTCTTTCCACACTGATCACATGTGAACGGATTCTCTCCAGTGTGAATCTTCATGTGAGACTTAAAAGTTTCTTTTCGTGTGAAGCCCTTCCCACACTGTTCACAAGTGAAAGGACTCTCTCCGGTGTGAATTCTCATGTGGGCATTAAGGAGTTTTTTCTCTGTAAAACTCTTTCCACACTGATCACATGCAAACGGCTTCTCTCCAGTGTGAGTTCTCATGTGAGTCTTAAGACCGTTATTTAATGAGAAACTCTTCCCACACAGTTTGCAGGTGAAAGGCTTCTCTCCAGTGTGAATTCTAATGTGAATTTTAAGGTTTCCTTTAATTGTGAAACTCCTTCCACACTGAGGGCAGATGTAAGGTCTCTCTCCAGAGTGAATGATCATGTGGGACTTAAGGTAAAATTTCCGTGAAAAACACTTTCCACACTGAGGGCACATTAACGGGTTCTTTTCAATGTGCGTTTTCATGTGGACATCAAGGCTTTCTTTTTGGTTGAAAATTTGTCCACACTGTTGGCAGGTGAAAGAGCTCTCTCCAGTATGAATCAGAAAGAAGTAGGTATTAAGGTTTGGGGTTTGTGTTTTTTGAGATGTTTTTGTTGAGGAATTCCTTTCAGTCTGTGAGCAACTAAAAGATTTTTCTTCATTTTTGAAATTATAGTGTTTATCATTTTGATTTTTCACTCCTGATTCATTCAGTTCTTGACTCTCCTCTTTTAGTGCCGTAAGATCTGTGGTGAAAAGAGAAAAACAACACCAGTTTGGCATTAAGCAACAGACATCAAAACATGACATGAAAAGCTTCAAATATCCAAACACATTTATGTTAAATCGTATAACTACTAATCTACTGAAAGAGGTGTATAATTTGTACTCTCGAACCTTTTGTCAAATATATTTGCTTTTTTTTCCAAGACACTTCCCAAATACAGCTCCAATCAAAATTATTCCTGACCTGCAAGACGTTTTACTAGACGCGAGAACAAAATGTCATGGAAACATTTAAACAAAGGCATCAGTAAACTATTAGATTAAGATTATTAATACACATGTGTGATTCTGAGAATGTGAAGTTGGTGTCAATCAATGAAAAAAATTAAAAGAGTCTCCATAGAGCGTAACGTGAGATAAACAGCAAGGATAACAAATATTTCAAAATAAAAACAAAAAGAAGAGTAAAATGAAACTGGCTGTTGTTGACAGGGCTTGCATGGTGTTTCCACAAGAATACCAACTTGTTCACCTTCTCTGATTTAAGAAGCAGCCTTTGACGTCACTTTAGCTTGAAAACTAAATCCACCATAATTTTCTCAATACACGTGCCATTATTGCTGGTACAGACTGCGTCTATGGGGCTGTCATGGGATGAACGAACGACTCAAACCCAAACCAAAAGACTTGAGAGGTTAACTAACAATTAAGAACGTGGTTGTTGCATTCACAGAAATAGCTTTTTTGGATAATAACAGCCTTCTTCCACCTAAGACTAAAAAAACTAACTCTGGAGTTCTGTATTTTGCAAAAATAGACATTTTTAATAAGGGTCAAATGAGTTAAGCTTTGAGAATAAAGACCAACCTGTTTGTTCCTCAGTATCTTCATGTTTGACTCTGAATGCTTCTTCAATCTTCATGTCTTCACTCTCCTCTTTAATAAACGCCATTTTTATAATAGTGCGTCATGTGGATCGCAGTCACTTAACCAGGAGTTTTACTGTGTATTTGGACGCTTTTCCTGTTTAGGATGACAATAATTAACAAAGAAATAAATGCAAACTAAATCTCTGGGTGCATCAATCAATTCTCCAATTCAGTAGTTCATCCAGTAGTGCACTGGTAAGGAGTCAGTTACAGAGATAGTTAATGGCCTTAAAGGGATAGTTCACACAAAAATGAAAATTACCACATGATTTACTCACCCTCAAGCCATCCTAGGTGTATTAGCCCATTATTTACTCAATGTCAAGGCATCCTAGGTGTATATGACTTCCATCTTTCAGACCCAAACTTTATTATAGCAGTGGGCTGGTGTTTCTTTTCAACAGTCCAAAACAAGTCCAATAAAGCATATCCATCAGAAAAAGTGCTCCTTTCAGCTCTGGAGGGTGAATAAAGGCCTCCTGTAGTGAATTAATGTGTTTTGTAAAAAAAAAAATCCATATTTAAAATGTAATAATCACTTTTCTATAGTCTCGCAAACACCAATGTTTGTTTACAGGAGCAAAGGAAGCAAAGCTTCCTTACTTTAGCAAAGGAAACGAGTCCCCTCTTGGTTTAGATCGAAATTCTCCAACATTTTTATTTACAAATCCTTGTTTTGTACTTCTGATCCGTGACCGTTGTTGTATTTTAGTCTTTTCATTGCGCGTCCATGTTCGTCACTTCTGAGCGGTGCATGCACAATGCCGACATCCCACGTCATCCACCTGAAATGGCTTCCATGTGCGTCCAGTTGGTGCAAGCTAAATAAAAGTGAATATTATGTCTTAAATACGGATATTTTTCTTACAAAAACACATTGATTCACTATAGGAGGCCTTTATTCACCCCCTGGAGCCATGTGAGGCACTTTTTATTATGGATGGATGCAGTTTATTGGACTTTTTCGGACTGTTGAAAGGAAACACCTGCCCATTGAAAAGCTTGGAAGTGCCAGGTTAATTTTTACTACAACTCCGACTGAATTTGTCTGAAAGAAGGAAGTCATATACACCTAGGATGCCTTGACATTGAGTAAATAATGGGCTAATTTTCATTTTTGGTTGAACTAACACTTTAAATGGCCTGAAAAAACAACACACACATACACATACAAAACTTAGAATTAATAAAATTAATAAAAAGACACAAGTTATACACAAAGTTCACATTTGTATTTGTCAAATTTGCCACACATTTATTGTCTAATAATTTAAACATCCTTTGTAAAATTCTGTCACATGAATAATCAAGTAAACCCAAGTTACTTAAATGTCCAGTAAATGTTAATCTTACATTTAATTTATAAAAATCATTACATATTTATGAGCAAAAAACTTAGTATAACTAAGTATAAACTATCAATGAGAGAACAAGACATGCAGTAGATTATTTATTTATGTATTTATTTCCGACATCTACTGAGTCAGAACAGGTTTTCAGCAAAGTTTTGGTCATAATTTATAGGCCGTAGGAATTTTCCTATTCAACATGATACAGTATACAGGCTATTTTTATGAACTGTTCAACAGAATTTGACAAAGAACGTTTGAGACAATAAATGTTTTTTTTATTTATTATTATTTTATTTTTTTTTTAATGTTGTTGTGCACTGTCAAACAAGTGTTGTTATTTCTGTTCATTTATACCCCCAAAGAGGCAATGTATCCTGGGGTTTCAAACATTTACACGCAGATTATGAAAAATAATAATAAAATTTTAACATAAATGTAATAAGCTAAAAAAATATGTGAAATATATTAACTTTATCTGAAGGTCAGTAGATTTTCCATTACAGGTGATTGTTTTTTTTTTAAATGCTGCTTGTGACCAAAACAAATAGCTTATGAAGAGAGTGATCAGATCTAAATATTCTCAACAAACACCCTTTCAACATGAAACCAAGAAATGAGACCCACACTTTCCCTGCCTCTCCTCACAGCCTCTCAAATGTTTGTATCCCCCAGAATACGTCGCCCTTTTTAGGGTTAAGGTAAAGTTATTCACTAATATGGGAGCTGAATTATAAGTAACTTCTCTATTATTCATGTGCGGGAGCACAATATATCCTTGATTAATGTTACTATATAAAGCACTACAATGTTATGCTGGTTAATAATTAATTTAGCCGTTTTATATACAATTCTCTAAACGAGATTAGTTTATTTAAATACTTCAAATGATACCTCAAATGATTAAAAGCACTCACCTTTCTAAAGCCGCATCTACAGAAACAGGAGCGCAGCACAGCTGTATGACGTCATATCGCCAGACCAAAATAAAAGTCTTTTCCGCTAAAATCACATATTACATTAGAAAACAAATATAACACGGTACATGATCGATCGAAAGAATGAATTGCAGGGCTATCATAAGATAACAAATAGATTGAACTATTTTATTTATTAACTGAAACTGAATTCTCATGTCAATGTATTCATCTTGTTCAAACTCAGTTTCTCCTCAGAATATAAAGGCTTTATACTAGACTAAATTTCAGCTTTATTTAATTAAAGTGCATTATATTAAAGGATTACATTGGCAGCAGGTTTAAAGCAGTTGATGTTGTCTCTCTGTAATGAAATCTTTAATTAAAATGGTTGAAATAATCTTCTTAATGTTAACATGATTTACATTTTCCCAGGTTAACTTATGATATATATATATATATATATATATATGGAATACATTGTTTCCTTGCAATCAAAAATTTAATACAGCCTACCTTTTGAAACAGTAGGACACGTTTTCCTGAAATGCAAAATGTATGATGTAGAAAGAAAAGCACTTTTTGTTTAATTGGCAGGACTTGGAGTTGAAGTATTTTCTGTTACATCTTTGTTTGGACACAGTGACAAGCATAAACTGACCTCTGAGGCAGTTTTTGTATAACAGGACTATATTTAAGAAATTAGTTCAAACTTTGACCTGTGGAGGGCAGTAATACGCCTAGTCTCGTCTGCACTGCTGGAAATCTACAAGAAGAAGACGACTTGACATAAACAACACAGAACCAGTCATCAGTGAAGAATGAAAAACTTTACATAAGGATTTTTGAACGGTTTGTTTCTGAACAGACTGCAGATCTTTGTGATTCTCGTGGTCATTCACTTTTGAAAGCTTTGTTCAGAAAGTGAAATTAAAGTTATATTGCTGGAGCACAAAGAGTGAAAATGGATTTACTAACTGAAGAAGATCTTTCTTGTCCTGTGTGCTGTGAAATCTTCAAGGATCCTGTTGTTTTGTCATGTAGTCACAGTGTCTGTAAAGAGTGCCTTCAGGAGTTTTGGAAAACAAAGGAAAGTCAGGAGTGTCCTGACTGTGGGAGATCATCAAAACATGATCCTCCTGCTAATCTCGCTTTAGTAAACTTGTGTGAGATGTTCCTGAAGGAGAGAAAAGAGAGGCATTCATTAGAATCTGAGGAGATTTGCAGTTTACACAGTGGGAAACACAAACTCTTCTGTCTGGAGGACAAACAGCCTGCATGTGCAAAGTGCTTTACTTCACAAAAACGCATAAATGACACAGTCAGACCCATCAGTGAAACTGCTTCATATCCATCCAATGCTCCTTATAAGGTAAGACAGATTTACATCTAAGGATAAAAACATATAGAAGAAATTTCTCAGTAACGTTTTGCTTGTATTAGATCAGGGGTGCTCATCCCTGTTCCTGGAGATCTACCTTCCTGCAGAGTTCAGCTCCAAACCTGATAAAACACACCTGACCCAACTAATTAAGATCTGAAGGAGCACTTGATAATTATAGACAGGTGTGTTTGATCAGGGTTGGAGATAAAACTCTGCAGGAAGGTAGACCTCCAGGAACAGGGTTGGGCACCCCTGTATTAGATGAACATATTACAGAAGTCTCTGGTGTCTTATAGAATTTCACTCTATATTCTAGGAGCAGCTCAATACAGCACTGAAATCCTTACATGAGAAGCTTATACACAGTGAAAACATTATAGGAGAATTTGAGAAAACACTTCTACACATCAGGGTGAGGAAATTATTTTCATTACAGCTGCAGGATCACTGCAGACAGTTATGATTTGATACATTTAATAAAATGGATTCCAGTTTATTGTTTTGTAAATGATGAGCAGCAATCTGCTTCTGGATGCACTGTATGTTGGGTATCTGAGTTTTTCTCTGTTCTTAATGATGGGATATGTTGATTGAGATGATTGAAGTGACTGTGATTTGATTTCAGTCTCAAGCTGAGCACACAGAGAGTCAGATTAAACAGCAGTTTGAGAAGCTTCATCAGTTTCTCAGAGATGAAGAAGAAGCTACAATCACTGCACTGAGGGAGGAAGAAGAGCAGAAGAAGCAGATGATGAAGGAGAAGCTGGAGGAGATGAACAGACACATCTCAGTTCTTTCACACACTATCAGAGACATTGAGGAGATGATCAAAGCCAATGATGTCTGCTTTCTAAAGGTTTGATTTCATATCATTCATTGATTGATTGATGATTGAATGAGTGCTTGCTGATCAATTGTGTGTTTATTCTGCAGGAGTTTCCAGTCACAATGGAAAGGTGAGTGTTCTGCTGATATCTCTGGTCTCTCTGCTTTTGAAGTCAAAGCCATTAAAGTTCTGACTTTTGAATGTTCTTCCAGAGTCCAGATCTCACAGCCAGATCCACAGATGACTTTTGGAGCTTTGATTAATGTGCCACGTTATTTGGGCAACCTACAGTTCAGAGTATGGAAGAAGATGCAAGACATTGTCCAGAACAGTGAGTCTGGAGAAGATCTTCAGTTTATCATGACACAAAAGCAGTAGATTGCAGTTGTCAGTATGTGAAGATCATACTACTTCTGGTATGAGAAAGTTTTATTTCTCAATTCTTCATCTGCTGAAGTCCAGAACAGACTCAACAGTGTAAAGGTGTATAGAAATGTGATTCTTCTGATTAACACCGAAGCCTCTGGAGAACGTCAAATATAATGGGTCTGATTTACGAAACAAACGTACAACAGAAAATTGTTTTTACAGAAAGCTTGCAATTTATCAGTATGGACGTGAGCAGTGGATACGATCAAATCTCTTGTCAGGTCTCAGCTTGTGTACGTAAGTTTTAGAGTTGGTACTGTTAATACTGTAATACCGTTAAATTTAAAGGATTTGTTATGGATTAAGGAGAACTAAATGATCTATATAGTATTTATAATGTTTGTAAATGTTTTGTTACATTTATTGGTATTAAATATACATTTAAATTAATGCCACTGTTTGCAATTATAAGGTTAAAGGGTGTTTTTAGAGTAAGATCATTTACTTTTTTAATGAGACTACTTCATCTTTTTGTTATGTTTCTGCTGGTCGTAAACTCTAGGGGCAAAGCTTCTAAGAGTTTAGGGGCATAATATTCAAATGACGATTGTTTTCTGCCACCACATATATCAACGTACAACCTTATCTACGATGACACTGGCTGAATACGAATGTTTCATGAATGACACGTAAGTTGATTTGTGCGCTCAGATCTGCGCTAGTTTCTAAGTTAGATTGATAAATGAGGCCCAATATGCTCAAGAAACTTCCAAATGTATTTCAGATTCCTTAAAGAGTTTCTGTTATTAAGATTTTACTACAGAAACTATTGATAGTCTCGAGTTCAAGAAGAAAATGCCTAATTGTATTGTCACTGTCACTATTTACCCAGACGTAAATAGAGGAGGCAAATACCAACCAACCATCCTAATTGTACAACGACTGCCTACAACAATGGAAAAGTCAATATTACTGGTTACTGCTTGTTTATATTTAGTAAATTTCTTAAAATTGAGATACTAGTAATACATTAGCACCATTGATATTCCAAATTGTAGCAATTAAAGCATCTCTGCTGGAAAGACACGACTGTGCCACCAAAGCGTTCTCAAGCGCCACCAGCTGGTCATTTACGAAGCACTTGTGAAACTAATAACAGCACTGACTCTGACGTCTTTGATCAGTAGTACAAGTGTCATAATTCATAATAATCTGTGTTTGGTTCACTCTTGATCATTGTTTGAACATCAGAATAAAATCATCTGTTGATTATGTCTCATCAGCTCCTGTGATTCTGGATCCAAACACTGCAAATCCACGTCTCGTCCTGTCTGATGATCTAACCAGTGTGACACGGAGCAACTATCAACCTGTTCCTGATAATCCAGAGAGATTTGACTGTTATCGCTGTGTTCTGGGTTCAGAAGGCTTTAACTCAGGAACACACTGCTGGGATGTGGAGGTTAAAGACGGTTCAGTCTGGACTCTTGGAGTCACTACAGCAACCAACCAGAGAAAAGGATGGACTTTCTTCAATACTGATGTCTGGAGTTTGCAGTACAATGTGTCTAGACAGACTGGCTTTCCTGTTGTACAGCAGCTTGAGCGTGTGAGAGTGTATTTAGACTACGACAGAGGAACGGTGTCATTCATTGATCCTGTAACTAACACACATATACACACATTCACAACCACCTTCACTCACACACTTATTCCGTTCTTCAGTAGTCCTGACTCTCTGAGGATCTTACCAGTCAACAGCCAGTGATCGCTACTCCTGTAGGTCTGAATCTTCCTTCTTTAATTTTTTGTGTAAGAGTGCTGTTGATCTGAATAGAAGTATAGTTTTTCCAGTATTATGCCACTGAAAGAGTTAATGTAACACATTTTCAGTTTTTGTTGTGAATGTAGAATAGTTGAATTCAATTTCAGAGGTTAAATGATAATTTGTTAATTGTATTAAATGGATTTAAATGGTGCTTGCTGGTCCACAACAATGTTGAATGAAATAGAAATAGACCTTTTCTGCACTTCCATGTTTTGAAAAACAGAAGCTTAAAATAGTTTTGTAAAATAACTTTCTACTGTAGCCTGTATGAATGGCTTGCTTTCCGATAATCATCACGCAGTAGATCAAATTGGAGTTGTTCAAATAAACATATTTTTAGTCAATTAATCAACAATAACTGATTACCATCTTAAAGATGTCGTTTTTTCTGGATTTGAGTGATTGGACAGTATTATATTTTAGATATGATTACAGATAAATCATAATAAACAATGGGCCTCATTCGTGAAACACGAGCAGAAAGGTATTTTGTGTAAATCGTTCATAAAGCTGTTCTGATGTAAATTGATGTAAACATTAAAATGTTCGTATTTTTAAAATGTTAGTTGGTATGAAAGAAATGTACACCTGCTTCCTACTAAGTGTCAGTGGTGTGTAAAACGTTCTGTGTTCGTTTTGGCATCTGGTTACTGCTTTTTTATATTTAGTAAAATTCTTAAAAATGAGATACTGGTAGTATATTGCCATCATGGATATTCAGAATCATAGCAACTTAAAAGTCTCTGCTGGAAAAACGCTGTGCCACCAAAGCGTTTTTAAGCACCACCAACAGGTTGTTTTAAGAAGAGGGCCCGGCCACTCTTTGGTGGACACATGTAATTGAATATTTATTGTTAGGCATATGTATTATTATTATTATTATTATTATTTTTGCAGTATACTGGAGCCAAATCTGATGAAGTAGTACAGAATATTCCACTGCATTCCTGGACATGCAATTTGCCTCACTGTAATTCATAGTTGGGGATTATGCTAACTGTACATGAGTGCGCACGAATGGCCTATTAACACTTTTTGACACTCTCTGTTTGTGCAAATATACGTGAGGTTCAGAGTATTTATATTTTTTTTGTCTACATTAACTTTACACTTACTAAATATGTCACTTTGTGTCATAATCACAGTGTATACGTTTTTCGTCATTTACCTCAAAAGAATGGAAGTGAAATGCGACAACATGCCCCGTAGGTAGGGTACTTTGTAAACTGACCATATGACAGCTTAAAACCAGGCCTGGTATCAAGGGCTTGGGGGGGCTGCAGTGATCTGAAGGACTGACCCCTTCACCTCTGGAATACGATTTTAAATGCGAAAAGCTAAATTGAATGCGACTTCAACCGAGGGGTACCTCTCTGATTTGATTGTAAAACAGATCATGAGATTTTTTTCGGAGATCTCACGGGAGGTCAAGGAAAAACCTTTCCAGTGTAATTTAAATATTAATAATAATGATTAGATACAAATAATTTGTTAGAAACTTGTTTGGCACTGTAGTGGTGAATAAAATATATATTTTTGTTTGTGGTGCATGCTGTGGGTTTTTTTTTCTCTTACAGTTGGTGCATGCGAGCAGGCCAGACCCTTCTTGGAGTCTTGATATTGGCACACAGTTTTAATTAGTGTTTTAATTGTTGGTGGTCCATGCTAGGACAATGAAGTTGTGTCATTTTGCTACATTTTGAGTTTGAGCTTTTTGTAACAGAGTAATGTGATTTGTGGAGTCTCCTCCTGCCTTTATTAGGACGTGGCGTAGTCCACTTAATCCTCCTATGCTACATATAATTTAGCACTCTCAGCAAACGAATCTCCGTGCTATGAGTAAACTTAAAACTTGACGGAAATTTTTCAAAAATATTGTATGTATTTAGAAAAGACTGTAATTGGCTTAAACCAACAAATTAAATTGTAGCAGAAAGATAAATGCCATTTAAATTTTAAAATGAATATATTTTGCTTTAGGAGTGTGTGAATACAAATGTCGAATCATGGTATTTATCACCTTTAGTCTTTATTGGCTGCTGATGCTTCTGCCTCATTTCTTTAACTGCTGTCTTTGTTCCTGCTAATCAACACTTGAGTTAAATGTGAATGCAGTGGCTCAGTGTGTGATTTTTCCTGATATCTATGACAATGAGTGCTGTAGTTATGCTGATTGGATTGGAGATGCAAAAAATCTGGGCAAATTCCTGTAACTGCTTACATCCCTTATATTCTAATGACGGCCTCCTGAAATCTGTATAAAAGTACAGTGATTCACTGCTTTAGTCAGTCTTGATGAAGATCCACTCAATCTCCCGATCTTCACTTTAGAATTACCTACAGGCAGAACTGGATATTGCAGGTATTTTGTTTTCAAAACTTTTAACTTCATTAAAATCATATAATACTAATACATTTTTTTCTGATGAATGTACATGTAGAGTTTTGTAGCAAAGTGTATTGTCTGATATTTATTAACTGAGCTGTTCTCTGTTAATATGGGAAGATGAGGAGTAACAACTGAATATGTTGCCATGTTTTTTGCCAATTAAAGAAAATGAAGTGGTAATAATCAATGAACCATATTCCTTTCCCTGGTGGAAAAAAACAGCATATGCTGGTAGGTATGTTCTGATGCTGGTTTAAGCTGGTCCTTTGCTGGTTTATGCTGGTCATGTTGCTGGTCAAGGGTTAACTGCAAAATTGTATTTTAAATGAAACTGCTCATATAAAAAAACATTACCACTGAAATTAATAACATCAAACACAGACAACCTTTGCATCCAGTCATTTAATGAAATCCACTTTAACCAAATAAAGCTTAAATTTGATTTATTGTGTTTATGTTCTGGGGAGAAACTGAGAATGAGATGAATACATTGACATAAGATTTTCGTTTCAGTTTATATTTAAACAATTAAATCTCTCCACAAATACGAATTACATTTTGATCTACATTTTTTTTTTTATTAATACTTAAGTTGTTTCCTATCCTGTAATTTTATGACCATTTTAATGCGTTCCAGACAACTCGGAGTTAGGATATTTCCCACTTCAACCCGGAAATAATTTATGGAACGGCGCTTTTTAATGTTAACAGATACGTGTAATGTTTTAATGCTACTAAATCAATAGTAAAATGAATGTTTTAATGTTTCCAAATACTCTTAATTTTACTAAATCCAGACGGTACTTCCGGGTTTTTTGTTTGGAACGCAGCATATGCTTTAGCGAACAAGACTTTTATTTTGTTTGGGGGATATGATGTTACAAGGCGGCGTCGCGCTTTTGCCTTTGTGATCTGGCTGAAGAAAGGTTTGTTTATTTGGAGTCAAAGTCGTTTTTTGAACCATTTAAAGTCGTCACAACTCGTTTAGAGAATTTTAGATTAAATGGTGAAATTAATCATTACCAAATGAAACGGTAAAATGTTTAATCCGTTGATATTAATGAAGGTGATTTTGTGTGAGTTCAGCGCATCCACATATGAGTAACAGAAACGGTGCGTCTCATTTCTCTTCCTATTATCGTGAATCAGCTTATCATAAACACGAATTCAGTCACTGGCAAAGTAACTTAGTGATGGAGAAACGTTGCTGCGTCTCAATTTAAGGGAGCATTTAAAGGCTGCATCTGTCATTAAAGATGTCTTATTTAAGAAAACTAACCGTAAGCAAATTGACGTTATTCCTCGTGAGGTGTAAAATACTATGATTTCTTTTCTTACCTTGAAATTTAATGGATACTTTTCTAAAGTGAGTGTAAGGACATCTTTTACAAACCAACTGCAAATGTTTTCATAAAAGTGTAATCTAATTAAATATAACATACAAATCAGTAAATACCAAATGTAAATATACACACAAATATGAATCTCATCTCTCTGACTATTATCTCTCTCTATATCTCTCTGACTGACTTCCTCACCAGTGTGCTGACTACTAAAATAGAGAGCTGATTGAGACTCACCCAGAGATTTAGTTTGTGTTTATTTTTCTTTTTGGCAGACACGCAGAAACACTCCTGGTGAAGCAACTGAGATCCACGTGACACACTATTATAAAGATGGCATTTGTTAAAGTTGAGAGTGAAGGCTTGAGGATTGCAGAAGTATTCAGCCTCAAACGGGATGATACCGAGGAACAAACAGGTTAATTTTCATTTTCAAGCTGAACTAAACCATTTGATCCTTATTGATCCTTAAATGTCCAGTTCTACATAAATTAATGATATTTATGAAGAAATGCTATGAGTGTCCTAATTAAATAAGTTTATATGACATGGAGCAGGTCACCTCATGTGTACTGTAGGCTTTTTGTGTATATTGTCCCACAAATAATTGCAATAAACAGGGGTGCACAGAAGTTTTTCAGCCTGGCGTTCATAAGAGCACCTGGAGATTTGTTTTGGTCCTCACATTGCACATAGTTTGACCCATGAACTATAACTGTAAATAAATAAATTAATAATGGTATAATAAAATAATAATGTAATGTAATCATAATATAGTGATGCAAATATTTACACACACATACACATACGTTTTTAAGTTTAAAAATGATGACAGTTTACATATATAAAAACTTACGCCATGGAGGCTATGTCGTTTAAAGGGGTGCTATTACGCTTTTTCACTTTTTGAACATTAGTCAGTGTGTGGTGCGTATCTTTGGGCATAAAAAAGATCTACAAAGTTACAAATCTCGAAGTCCACTACAAAAGGAGATATTTCATTTAAAAAAAATCTCTTTTCAAGAACTACAACGAGCGGCTCCTTTGGAGTACAACGTTTTCCGCATGCAATGACATCACAACAAGGTCCAATAGAGTATCATCAAATTAAATCTCGCCCACGGAAATTCGAATGGTTGGAGGGAGCGTAGGGATTAACCTAACTTTAGCGATGCAGCGCGGAGATGTGGCTAGAAGGGATACAGCTCAGACCGGAAAGTAACAATGAAATGAACTGTTCAAGCTATTAGACTGTTTTTTAGGTCTACACCTACCCCAACTCTAAACTTAGCCCTTACTATAATAAAAAAAACAGTACAGTATTGTTGCACAGTGTGGGAAAAATAACGTTAGATTGATGCTAGCCTGCTAGCCTTTACCGTGGAGAACCGCTTCAACGAGCTGCTGCACGGCGGGTATAAACACAAGCATTGACTAGAGTTGCGGCTTCAGAGCTGTAACGCGCCGCATACATGTAAAGTACAGGGAGTCAAAACACATGCCTGAGATGATCTACTACGGTTGCCATGTCGGAGCTGTAATGCGCCACAGACGTGTGCAGTGTGTGGTAAGAGATTTATTCATCATACAGTGTAGATAGCTTCACTTCAGAGTTGTCAAAAGGTACCGGGTTTGGTGTTTTAGGTAAAAATTTTAGGTGAAATTTTAAAAACGTCCATTTCCCGCTCACCTTTGAGCCGATTTTTAAACATCGCTGATTGGCCATAGTGTTCACGCGCTCAACAGACATGACTGTGATTGATTACAATGATGAGCGCTTCACGCTCCTCACCTAGCGCTCACACAAGCACAACAGGAGCGTTTGAAAGGCGGATCCGTCTATGTGCAGATGTATTAGGGATCCGCTGACACATGCGGCTTAAAACGCTCCCATTGTGCTTTAAAAATCATTTCAAAATCATTCTACATCGCTGTAGAAGTACCGACCCAGTCTTTGCAAAGTGAACATGCAAAGAAGATCTTAACACACTTAACAAAAAAGGTAAAATGGCGATGTAGGGCAATTTCGAAGTTGTTTCGAAGTTTTTCGACATACCCGAACTGTCATGAACCGGAACAAAAACAGTCCCGTAACATATTTTATAAAGCTGTGTCACTGCATATTCCCCACCAGTCCTGTGTAAACTACGGCACGCAAAGTTTATTTATTTATTTTTTAATATTGTGAGATGGCGGAGCGCAACAATGCAATTTGAATTTAAAGCAGTCTTACTCGTCTCAATCTGCCCAATTTTGGTGAAGTCAGTAACATTGTTATAATGGACTATTTCACATCCAGAGATGAAGGGTCGGATGATGAAGTTACTAAAGAGGAGTCCGATGAGAGTCTGTTATATACACAGTCCGTGAACAGTTGCGCTGCGCTCGCTTTTCTAAATCTAAATTACAAGGTACACTATTTGTGCTTTCTAAACATACAAGGGGTGATCAAAAGTTCAGAGACTGTCCATGATAAACAACAGAAAACAGACGTTAGTTTGTTTGTGTAATAATGCAGTATAGCGCTCTTGACTTGACAGACAGCTCTCATTAAACCCGTGATGTGAAAGTGAAACCTGTCTCACTTTAAACCTGTTTTTCTCAGCGAAGCGCTTTTAAGATAAACATGCAAAATTGTCTGACGTGAGCATGGGCAGCAGCACCATGTCAATTCTTTGTTAATTTGATCTAATATTTGATGTTTTCAAAAATGTTGTAGATTTAAGTAGCAAGTGAGAATTGCTAAAATTATTCAGTATATCTTGAGACAAAGGTCTTCTTAATAATTTTCAGTTTTGTTTAAGGCAATTAAAACAGCAGTTTTTAAATAATGAAAGAGTATGTAATAGTATGGTATTTGGGGTAAAAAAGCACTCCTGCTGTTGGGGCTAAAAGGCACAATAATTTACATAATCAATAGATGAATGACTTTTCCATTTGTTGACAAGACATTTAGTCATTAGATTCAGATGGTAAATGTATATTATGTTGGGTGTCCATTTTAGAGATAATCTCCATGTTTAGAATGAAACCATCATATTTAAAAACATGCTATTAATCATATGTAATAAAATATCATTTGTTGTTACTACTGTAAATCATCTATATTAAATTGTGGTAATGGTTTCAGAATCTTTACTTTTATTTCTGTATTTTAAAATGTTTTATATTAACATATTTTAATGGCAGTATATTTATTGAACAAAAAATAATATTTTATCAAAATAAGCGGAAAGTAGTT
>JAHKKF010498130.1:0-19520 GCA_019740295.1 Labeo calbasu | reverse complement strand
TATTTTCTCAATTTACTGTAAAACTGTCTTAAAGTTGATCTGTGTTAATTAACACAGACAAATATTTAACTGCTTATAAATATTTGACATTCAACAACTGTTGTTTTTTCTTAAAGAGCAATAAATCGAAGGGAAATCATATGTTGCAACATAGCCACCCTGTACCAAAGAGGGTTAAAGGCAATTAACAAAAATCCTCAGAAAGTTTTAGTGTCCTCAGAATTTAATTTTTAAATCTCTTGGTGGAATTTAAAATGTATAATACTCTAAAAAAACAATTTCCACAACACAATGACATGAAATGTTTTAATTTTAAAAATGTCCTTTGTTATTTGTGCATAGAATATAGCTTTAAATAAAAACCTGTATCCTAAAAGACAAATAAATCAAATCTAAAAAGGTGTTTAGATTCCCAAAAGTTCATCTGATGTGATTTACAGTGTTCTAAAAGAGCTTCAAGCACTTCATGACTTTTATTTCTGTTTCATTATTACCATTTGGTGACAGAAGGGCCAAAAACAGCAAATCCCAAGACTAAAACAAAAGAAACCGACTGAAAAGAATGCAGAAGTCTACAGAAAAGCCAACTGAACAATGTTTGAAAGCTGAAAAAGCAGCAGGAGTGATTTGTAAACATAACACTCAAATGAGAGAACTCACAAAGTGTTGACCACGGTGCACCTTAATTGTCTCAGGATTCAACTCCGGTCTGCCTCTTTTTTCGTCTGAATAGATTAGTCCCCAGGTCAAAGTTTGGCTGGCCACCCCTCCCCCCTCCTCCCGTCATGAAATATTCACCACATTCTGCTGTTGTCAAAGCAACAGGCCTGACACTGCAAATCACAAAACAAGGGATTAAAGCAGAGGGGTTAAGTTTATAACATGCAGGTTTGAACTGTTTAAACCAACGAGAAACCAAAATGCGAGTGCTGGCGTGACCTATTTTTAGACTTCCTTTTCCTGCAACATTCTATACAAAACAATTCATATTCCGCCTCAGACTAGAGTTAACTGATGTCACTGATAGGCTACTATATGTCCCAGATTTCAAGTAGATGCTTCCTGTTTTACCACAGTGCCAAAATATTGCATCAGCTACTGATGAATAGTTTTCAAATGCAACGGCTCAATTCAAGTTATAAATGAGTCGGTTGAGCATGTTATTCTGTTGTCCCTATAAACTGCACAGTTGGAGGTGAACAGGAAAAGCATTCTGCACTTCTTGATGGAGCTTGTGAACTCTGACCCGCTAGAAGAATATTCACATGCATCCTCCCCCACTCTTCAAACTAACTCTCAGAGTCAAAGTTGTTCCGCTCCACAGTGCTGTGGAAAACAACAGGTTGCTGCTTTCAGAACATTTCTCAATAACTAGGATGCAGAAGGATCTGTAGCGCCGAGCAGAATGCGAACACTTTCGGGAGCAGAATGCAAACGCCGCAAGAAAAGAAATTAGGAAGAAGGTGTTCTTTGTGACGGCAAAGTGTGTCTGCAATGCAAAAACAACTCAGGATAAAACAGAATAGGTTGCAGACTAAATGTAAATTGTCTTGTGTCTTTTAAACATACTCGGGCTCATTTGTAACCCACCCTTTTGTGCTCCTGTTAATAAAAAAACTGAATATTTCAGTTAAGCCACAGAGCTTTCTTGTATTTCACATGTGATAATTTATACTCATCCTTCAACTCTTGTGTCCAGACTCCTGTGTGTGAGGTTTTGTGTGTGCCTGAGAGGAATCGAGGGGTGAAAGAGTTCAGAATTACCCTTCCCCCACAACCAAAAAATCCATCGACTCTCGCTCACGGACTTCCATCTCAAAAACAAGCCCTTAAAAGCGTGGCAGTCCCAAATATCACAAACCAGGCCTTATTTTACCTCACTAATTGTCTAACATACTCATAAGGTGAACGAAGGATGTATTGTAATAGAAATAGAAATAGAAATAGAAAAGTTATCAAAGCACGCGTTGTTAGACGGGCAGCTGTGCCGTTCGATAATTGCATGAATGCGTTGATTAATGATCAAAGCTGTGGGCCAGAGGTAGTGTGGCTGGTGGTTAATGACAGGGTGAGTCTGGGATTAAATATGAGATGGGTAAGTGGAGATGAGGGAGTCAGGTTGCATGTCTTTTCAGACCTACTGTTCATACTGGAGCATTGTGAGCGGGCGAGGGGGAGGCACTGGGGCCCAGCGGCAGCCACAAGCGACAGCTGTCACAGCCTCTGGTGAGAGCCACTAATGACCACTCTTCACATAGGTGTCCTGCAACAGCTCCAGCCAAACAGCTACTGCATTATCCACTTCTGCATGGCAGGCCTGAAAGTTATGTAACCAAGGGCTGAAATTATACAATGGCGATTAAGTTTAGCTTCTGACTTTAAACTGCACTGTCTTTAAAGTACAAGTGGGGTGAATATAAAAAACGCTTTTAAAGCAGCTGCGCTATAAAAAGAACCATTTAAATCGGTTAATTCAAGTGAAGGATTGATATAAATATACAGTCAAGCCAAAACTCTTGAGTTGTTGTCATACTTTATGACCATTTTCTGAACAATAGCAAATAAACTGTAACAATGTGAGAAATTTTGAAGGTGTCTGAATGAATTCTGGTTTGACTGTACATTTATTTGATTATCAAGATGAATTTGGTCGGTTTAACTCTGAGTTCTTGTCGTATTTTATTACCATTTTCTAAACTGTGAGTAAACTGTGATGAGGTGAGAAATGTTGAAGGTGTCTGAATAAATTTTGGTTTGACTGTATACATAGAGTAAATCATATATATATATATATATATATATAGTTCATATAGAATATTATTATTAAATATTGTCTATTAATATTTAATACATTAAATTATTAAATATTACATAAATAAACAAAAGAATAATACAATTAAATGCATCCTCTGTATAAAATTTTCAAAAACACTCATCGTAATAATGAGTAAATAATGCAGTTTTAAACTTTAAGATAAATTATATGTGCGTCAGTGACAAATAACAAATAATATCTGTGATGATAAACGTAGTTTCAACCTAAGTTTTTAGAAATGTAATGTGTTCACGTCAGTTTCATTAAAAAGCTTTTAGAGCATTGTCTACAAAACAACAACAACAAAAACACAATAACTCCAAATGTCAAGTACCTAAATTATTTTTTTTGCATCTTGAGTACACAGGTGAACACGACTGAATTTTTTACTCAACATGCATATAACGTGCTCCTTTATTGAAAGGTTAAAAAAAAAAAAACTAATCTTGACACACATGATGGACTAAAGACGTCACATGACAACAAAATGGCTTCCAGCATGTTGGTTAAGATACTTCTAATTTGGCAATTTATACTTTAAAACAAAACAGCTTCAGAAACAGGCTAATAATAATAAAAATTTATATTGATTAGACTTTTATTTTTTTTTCTTTCCTTAGTTACACTACATAAACATTTTGACTTAAATTGCTTGTTTAGTTTACTTATTTAGTTAATAAAATAGCATCACGTCCTTGACCCATATGTAGTATGTTTTATCTTTTCTCAAATAATTTAATTATAATCCTTAACTGTCAGTCATCATACATTATCACTTTAAGTGCCAGTAGACAGAGGTTGTAGCATTACAAGCACTCTCAACACCAGACTTCTGCATCACCCAACTTTATGCTGAACAAACAATAGTCAATGAAAGAGGGAGGAACCATTGCCGCTCCAGGTGTCGCACCAAACACACGGGGCACTTCGCTGTCGATCCGTCTCGATCTGGATCAACGTCGCTCGATGTCATCACATTGTTTCCTCGATCTACAAACCTAGACGATTTGAACGCTTTGATTTGCATTTTCAACGCTGAAGTCATTTGGAAACTGCGGATGCCACTCAGTTTGTCATCATCTCGGAGTGTCACCTTGCGTTTGTGCCGTTGCCCCACAACTTCATTACGTCATTTTTATGTACCGAGGTAAGTTTCGAATCGAATTCTGAGAAAGAATCGATCATAAACAGTAAGGACGCTTAATCTTTTGTGTTAATAATAGTTCGCTACTTTGAAGGGAGATTGGACGGAGAGATTTCGCTTGGGCTTGCTGTCGTGATGTGAATAGGCATTGTTTCAGCGCGGGTCTAATTGAGATTAGATTAAGATTAGAGATCAATCTATTGGCAACTCACTTTAAACGATAGTCGCACAATGAATGATTGCTTTCTTTAGTGCAGATGGCAGTACATAAAGCCTACCGTGTCGCACTCACGTATAACCTCTGCCATAACCCATTCTGTTTGTCCATGCGCTATTTTTAGGAAGTTTCTCTTCTGAAGAGCTTTAACCATTGAATCATCTGCGTAGAGATGGAAATCGGAAGGATTTTAACGATTCCGAGTCATTCTGACCATTGCATAATTCCACTAACGAGTTTGTTTGCACTTTTGAGGAAGAAATGTTTGGAAACAAGAAATTCTTGTTGTAGATTCTGCACTCAGCAGTCTGTTGCTGATGAGATCGAAGAAATCATTTCAGATTTTTAACACGTAGGTTATTCTGCTACAAAACACAAATAAAGTCAACACACTTCTGGCAAATGGTGTGTTTACATAGACTTTTAATGAGCTTTCACAGACGTTTTAAGAGGTGGCAATCCAGTAGCCTAATTGACTGTGTATTTTACACTAAAAACTGGTGTAACAATTGATTGTTTCATTTATTTATAGAACATACTATGATCGCAGCAGTAAGTATTTGCGGTTTCAGTAAAACAGATTAAAGTGCCTTTGATTCACTAAAAAGAACCGGCTCATAAGACTCATTCGTTTGGGAATCGTACTACCGGTTTCGCTGTTTGTTTTTGATTCACTACAAAGAACCGGTTCACAATAGAGTCGTTCGCTCGGAATTCGGGCTATAGTGGTTGCGTTATATGTTTTTGATTCATAATAAAGAACCGGCTCATAAAAGAATCATTCATTCGGGATTCGGACTATGCTGGCTGCTGTTTGTTTTGCGCTGTACATTCAGTAGCAATGTTGGCATTAACAACACTGTCAGACCAGCGGTGTTTTGTTCAGAAATCGACTGTCGTGAAAACCATTCATTTCGGTATTTGTTAAATGGAACCTGTTCTTAAGAATTGGTTCTCATTTCCCAACTCTATTCCCAACTGTAAATGTTTAAAGCTCTTGAGCTGACATGCAAAAATGTCGTGTATATTTTAACTTTTTAGGCGTCTTTGACGCCAAATCTTTAATGTGTTCTTGACTTTTAGATCTACATGATGTAGATATAATGAATGGCATATTTTATTTACTCTTTACTCGTGTTAATTAAACAACAGCCACGTCATACATTTTATATCGTGTACAAATGATGTATTGTTCTAAATCGTTATTATTTTAACCATAACCCCCAAACTCATCCCGGCTCAGGGAAACAGCTGTACATTTAAATAATAAACTTGTTGATGCAGAGCAACACATGATCCATCACCAAAACCCAATTATTTTAGATGGAGAAAACATGCCATGCAATTAGCATTAAATTAGGTTATCAGCTATCTTCCATCATCCTATTGATTCTTTTTTCGACATGATTACTTTAAACATGATCTGTTATTAGACTTTTTCCCGGTTTTTTTGGTAGCCTACAATACACAATAGCGATCAGTGGCTTCGGATTGTCTTAAATCTAAACCCCAGTGTTACTTTGAGAGCTATTACAGTCTAGGGCGGGGCTTTGGTGCTTTACTTTTTTTGTTTTGTTCAGTTTTTTTTCCTCCCCTCTCCCTGAAAGCTTGTCGGATGCTTGTCAGTTCGCATTTAGCTTACCATTATCAAGGCTCAAAGCCTTTAGAGGACGACGGACTGCGATTTACAGGGAATTTTTGGATAACGGTCCTGTTGAATTGGGATCTTAACTATACGGAGATAAGGAATATGTGAATGAAGCATTTGAAAAGCAGCAGAGGATGTTCGTTCTTCCTAAAGAATGTGCATGACTGATCTTCCACATGAGGACACTTAATAAATAAAAACATATGGTAAGACAATTTTACATTTATAAAACGTAATCAAACTAATTAGTATGTATTTGTTTTGATTATACAGTGTTGGATTCTGTAGTAGACTTTGATAAGTAAACAATGTCCAATTCAACAAACGCCTAAAGTTCAGAAACTAGTTAGAATCTTAAGGGTTTTATTAGAATGTTTTTATTGCTTCTAGCTCTTGCTGTTTAACTTTGCATGCTTTTTTTTTTTTTTACATATAAAGAAGCTTACTTATTTTTTGTGCTCATTAGTTTGGATACAAACTGTTAAACTGGTTTTAGTGTTGTTTGATAATGATAATGAGGAGAATGAAGGGGAGGAGGGTGATATGTGTGTGTGCATTATCATTATCACGACTGTCATGGTGCCAAGGAACATCTGCTCGTGTGAAGCTGAGAGTTCATGTAACAGTCAAATAATTTGAGGGAGGTTTTGTGCTAAATGACACAACAGGCATATGCAGGGCTCTCTTGTTGTATTATTAGGTGAATTTGCTGGCATAAGGGCTGTTGGGGGGCTGCTGCTGGGATGGCGTCAGCACACTTGTTAATACCCCTTTGCTTTGTGATGAGCGCTCTGTTTCTGACTAAAATGACTTTGAACAGGATACTTTTGTGATTGCTTTTGTCTGTAGGAGTGTGTGCTTATTGGCTTGTGATAGCAGGTTTCATGTACATGTAATATTTGTGTAATTGTTTTGTTAGGGGACCTAAAACTGTTTCATTTTTTAAATTAATCCATTTATTTGCAAAATCTTCTGTGTATTTTCACATGTAGTGTTACTCTAACTGCATGCCTTTTCTTAAACAAAACTTAGTGTTGATATGTGAAAGCAATTAACTTCTTGAAGTAACAACTGCATGTTTTTGTGTTTTGTGGTTGTCAAGAGGCAGTTAAGGGTTAAAAAAAAAAAAAAAGGTGACACTGAACACTACAGTTATTCTAGTGTTCTGTGCCGATAGACAAAAACTTTACCTTGCAGCAGTGGTTGGAGGTATTTGCATGGGCCTTTTGCTAAAGTCACTTCCCTTTTATGTGCAGCTGGTTACTGTGCTCAGCCTCAATGAAGCAAGTTGTTTACATGGCTTCAGTTCACGCACTACACACCTTTTGACAGTGCAAATCAAACAAACTTCAGCACGTTCATTCGGGAGTGAGTGAGTGGGTGTTGTACTGCTTATTTGAGATGTGAAGAGACCTAAGCAACCTATGAAATCTCAGCCGTGACTGTTCTAAGATGTAAACAAAGTGATAAGATATTCTGTGCTTGTTTTGTTCTTCATCTGAAAAGGGCCAGGGGGCTCGGGTTCAACCGTTTAAATGTCGAAAGATGTGGGATTTTCGGAATTCAAGAGTTTTGCAATCGTTTTCTGTGAATGAGAATGGAACGAAGAGCCTTTTTTAAAAATGTAACAAAGTTTAGCTGTTTATTTAGAATGCCTGCGTTTGATACACTTCTAAAAATAAAGGTTCTTTATTGGCGTTGATGGTTCTGTGAAGAGCCTTGAACATCCATGAAACTTTTTCATTGGACAAAAGGTTCTTAGGATTTATAAAATGTTCTTTATACTAAGAAAAATGGTTCTTTAAAGGACTGTTCACAGAAAGTTTCTTTGAGGAACCAAAAATGGTGGTTCTATTGCATTGTTACAAAAAACCTACCTAGAATACGCAGCATGGTCATTTTATTCATCTTTTGAAAATATCTCCAAAAGATTAAATGACACTGCACAAGTTTCTGGTCTTAATTTGACGCGTCCATTTGTCACCGCACTTTATTTTTTACTCTGTTTGTGGTTTATGGCTTGAACTTGTGTTGACCTTGCGAAGTTGACCCTGTACGTCCCCTCGACATTCAACTATGACTTAACAAGCATTTTCAGTCCTCTCGCAACCCGTAATAGCTCAAGATCTGCTGGCTGGAGGAAGGGACCATTAACATTATCAGTGGCTTTGAGTACAGGCAGTGGGGAGGCTAAAACAAAAGGCACAAGGGTGGCATTGTGAAGGATCAGCAGTAGATTACTGGAATTCTTTTTCCGTGGCCTGAATAAGCTTCTAGTTCCCCCATCTGGACACATGAGAAAAGCTTACATTTGCAACTTTAATATTTTAATGCCTTTGTTATACTGAAGCAATTTGAGGCTGCTTAGCCATTAGTGTCATTTGGATTCAAAAGACGTAATAACGGGCGTCGCAAAGATCCTTTTGGTGAAGTGTGCGCAGTAATGTTTTATGATGCGTTCTGTTGATTATTAAAACATTCATAGTCTGGGAAATAGATTTTATGAGTTGACTTTATTGCTACAGTATGCATAATGTGTATTATGGCATGTCACAAAGCTGTTAAATGTTTCATCGCTGCATCATTACCTCTCATTGCTCATTAAATCAAACATACACGTACAGAAATGGATGAGAGAGAGGGCTGGAGGATTTGGTCATGCATATGTCATCAACTGAAGTGCAGTTTTACCTGTTGTGGATTAATTTGAATAACTGTCTGTTTGATAAACAGCTGACTGTTGTACATTCAGTCTAATAGAATCATAATCAGGAAAATGGCTACAAGGACACACACACACACACACACACACACACACACTCACAGAGTTCAGTTTGAGAGACAAAGTAATTTGCCGTTTAGCAAGGAAATATCTGTAAATTTCCTGAATTCTCTCCATTGTGGTCTTAATCCACCTTTTGTTTGAATTACGGGAAGCGAGTTAAATGAAAATGTGCAGTTGTTCCCTTAAAGGCATAATTCACATAAAAAAATTAACGTTTTGTCATCATTTACTTAGCTTAGCATTTAAACTCCATATGTCTTTTTTCCCCCTGCAGAACACAGTTGATATTAGGCAGAGTGTCTGAGCTGCTCTTTTTCCATACAATGAATTGGCACTGAGGCTGTCAAACTCCTAAAATGACAAAAACGTACTAGCAAAGAATTGACACATGACTTGTGCACTTTATTCCAAGTCATCAAAAACAATAGTTAGCTTTGAGTGATAGACAAACTTGGAAATGATGGAAATTTAAGAATTTTTTTTTTTTTTTTATAAAAACTGTTAATGGGAGTCATGGTCACCATTCACCTTCACTGTATGGAAAAAGCACCTTGGTTATTCTGTTATAAATAACCTATTTAAAGTAGGTGTTGACCTATTATAAGCCTGCACAGTTATCGGTGCCAATGTAAAACATTTTTATGGTTATCGGTATCGAAAGAATTTTGTCAGAGCACTTGTTATTCTTAAATTAGACCTTAAATTTAATTTTTACACCAGACATTTATATTGGTTCAAAATATTGGTTAAAATGCATATTGGCTGACCCCTAGTCATGAGGATGAGTAATTGATGACAGAATGTTTATTTTTGGGTGGACTATCGTTTTAAATTAGGGGTCGACCGATATGTGTTTTTTAGGGCCGATACCAATTATTACAGATCAAGTATACAATAACCGATATTTTAAACCAATATATACGTCTGGTGTAAAAATGAAACTAGCAGTGCTGGTATAAAGCGTTTTTATGATTATCAGTATCTGTCGTTTTCAAAACCAGTTTGCCAAAAAAATAATTCAAAAGCATTTAAAAAAAGTTTTTGTTAGAGCCCTTGTTATTTGACATTAATTTTCATTTTTACACCTATATATTGGTTTAAAATATTGGTTGAAACTAGGGCTGTCAAACGATTAATCCTGATTAATCGCATACAAAATAATGTACTGTGTAATTATTATGTATATATATATATATATATATATATATACACAACTTAAGGTATATATTTAAGAGAAATATGTTATCTATGTACAAAATATTCTATATAATTGATTTTTTGAACCAATATATATGTCTGGTGTAAAAATGAACAATAACAAAAAAACTTTCTTTAAATGCTTTTAAATAATTTTATCGGCCAATGTTTTTTAAAAAGGACTGATACCGATAACCATAAAACATGATTCATATTTGCGCCGATAACTGGTCGACTCCTGCTCATGACATTCCAAGCCTAAATGGATGTCTTTCTTCTGAGGAGCACAAAAAAATGTATTTTGGAAAAATTATGGTAATCAAGTGGTTTTGGGTCCCATTGATTTCTGTAGTATGGACATTAAAAGGCCAAATAAGTCAATGGGGCCTTAAACTGTTTGGTTACAACACTTTTTAAAATATCATATTTTGTGTTCATGTATTTTTGGAATGACATGAGTAAGTAAATGATGACAGAATTGTAATTTTTGGATGGACTATCCCTTTATGTCACACAGGCTTGGAATGACATAACAGTGAATAGCTGCATTTTTGTTTTTGGGTGTGCTGTCCCTTTCAGGCACTATTTCTACTTTGAATTAATTTTTTATTGGCGTAACGTCAGATGATTCAATTATAATCATATTCTTCACTTGAATAAAAACATATATTTACCACATGAGGCACATTTACAGGTTACATTTGTATTGTTGTACACCTTTTAACATACTAGCGTTAGATTAGACATGACATTTACACTACTTGTCATAAAACCTGTCATGTTTCAAGCAACTTGTCAAGTCGTGCTAAGGCAGCTAAGCATGTGATAATTATGGTGAGTTTGACTACATCTTAAATGACAACACAGCTGAGATGACTAATGAGTTTGCAAATAAAAAAACTTAATGAGTTGCCAAATACTTGTTAATGCGCACCCTCTAGACAGACGAACAGACACACGCTCTCATTGAGTGGTGTGTTATGTCTTCATTGCTCCCCCTGGCCATCTGATGGGGAGCTGGCACCACGGCCCAGCAGCTCCAACACGCGTGGTCAACATGTGGGTGGTAATCCCGCTATTAGGGTAATCTGCTCAACCCACCAATCAATAAAGAGCACGCCCATCCTCCATCAGAGTCCTGTAACAGGCAAAATTAGGGCTGAAGAAAAATGATTTAATCACTGGGATTAAGTGCAGCTGAGGGGGAGGAGAGACTCCGCACGAAGAATTTAATTTGCAGAGTTAAGACGTCCAGGTTAAGAGTGAACAGATGTCTTCTTAAATTGGTTGATATTTATTTGATTATATACCTATTTGTGCTTTTTGTTTGGTTTTGATTAGGCAGTAATTGGTCTGTGTTTTATAGTAAATGCAGTGTTAGTTGCTCCAGTCTTTGGACAGTTGAGCCACAATTTCAAATGTTTAAATTAAGACTAGCATAATTTTGCAAATTAATGCATTTTCAATTATATTTATTGGCTCAAATTTTGTGTTTAGTATAAATACTATTACATTTTGGTGTATAAACTAAATTCATTTATTTTAGCTGATTGATTTATAATTACAAAAAGTCATTTCACCATGTTACCGTAATTATATTTTGTAATTGTGTTTTCATTTTTGGCATAATGGCCTCAACTGGAATAGTAAGGTAAACTAACTGTACTTGTTTTTCCGGAGTGTTTAGGTGAGAATATGTGTCCTAATATGCCTTTGAGTTGTTTTATGTGTACACAAACAAATACTATCTCTCTTGACTAAACCAAAAGTTATTCAAATAATGGCAGATCCCTTATCTTTTAATTCAGTAATGCTGACTAATCAGCATCACCCAGTATAGTGGAAAAACAGGCTGGTGATGTCATTACTGTAAATGACTTGGAGTAATGCGAACAAATGTGTTTTGAGCATAAAAACTGTTTTGGAATGATTGCATCCAGAATTTGTGTGTGTATCAGCTGTGTTGGGCGTGCATAATGCCCTGTGTCTAGTGGAGGGCTTGGCACATGGGTGAGCTGGCAGCAGTGGGCAGAGAGAGAGACAGAGAGAGCTAAGCAGGGCACAGCTTTGGCACTAGAGAGCACAACAAGTGATGGCAGTGTGTGTCTTCCTGTCCAACGTTCCAACAGGAACAGGTTGGTACTGTATACTGCACACATCCCTGCTTTTGACCATGACCTCACTGCCATCATGTCCAGCATATAGTTAGTTGAGTTTTTCTGAACCGTCGCCACAGCCTTTGTCCTTTTCAAGGGGTAGATTACTCAAAAATCACATTTATTCACCATTTTTTCCCCGTGTAATAAAGTAAATGGGGACTGCAGCTGTTACCGCTTCATATCATTGCGGTTGAACAATGTCACATGGACTATTTTATCAATGTCCTTACTACCTTTCTGGGTCTTGAACGTGGTAGTTGTGTTGCTGTCTGTACAGGGTCAGAAAGCTCTCGGATTTCATCAAAAATATCTTAATTTGTGTTCCGTAGATGAATGAAGGTCTTACAGGATTGGAACGACATGAGGGTGAGTCATTCATTAATGACAGTTTTCATTTTTGGGTGAACTAACCCTTAATGATGTTTCACGATATTATAGTTTTGCTGTATTTTTTCAAACCTCTTACTGAGTGACAACAAGTTTTTTAGGTGAACTGCCCCATCTGCCCCACAATCATATTAAAATAAGACTAGTTGTTTCCAGACTATAGCAGTGCTGAAAGACTGAACATATGATACCATGAAAGGCCAATTTAGACTTGACCAAATCAAACCTGGTTAAACCAGATCATGTTATACAATCAAAACATAATACTTTTCCAAACCACAGCACATCAACTCCTATCAAAGCCACATTAGACCAAACCTGACTATACTACACAAAAAAAAAACAGACCAAAGGTCTTTATGAGACTTTATTCAGTAGTGCATAATCACACAATGTCTAACAAATGTTCCATTTGAGATTATAGAAGCAAGTCATTGTTGCCATTGGCTGGAAACCACACAAACAGTTGTGGCGACTCCACCCTTAGACAGAACTGAAACGGCTCTTTTTCTCGGGAGCTTGTAATACAAACCAATGCAAACCCTATCTGACTGATAAAGTCACAAGGAATTTTAATAGCAGTTCCACACACAAGTAGTTTATACTGTGTTTCTGGCTTGGATTCATTTTGGAAACCGTCTAGGACAGATTCTGTTATCTAAAGTTGCTCTGTTAGTTTGTTTTAGTTGTTTACTCTAGTGTCACTATTAGTGACAGGGCCGTAACCACCATAACTAACCTCAGTGTTTATATTAGTGATCAGCTAAAACAATAGTTTCAGTCATATTTTGCTCATGTATACATTTTTATCCTTTCGTTAAACACAAGGATAATTTGACAAGATGTAGCTTTTTTTTATCCATCCATAAAACAACATCAGACCCCACTGACTTTTGTTTGTCTGTGCAAAAACAACTGAAACATTCTTTAAATTATCTTTTGTTTTCAGCAGAAGAAAGTCCGTCGTAGTTACAATCTTTGGTTTGAAGGAAAACATTAACAAGCTGTGCAGTTCTTCACCTGATTTATGGAAAGTTTAAACTTCAGCAGAGACAAACATTCAGCTAGTCTGGGTTTTGCAATTCGCCATCAGACACTTCTGTTTATTTTTGAAGGTACTTAAACTGATTACTGAAAAATTACATTTTACAAGACCGCAAGTAAATGTCTTACTGGATCATACTATAACTATAAAGTACTGTACTATAGTGCTATATATTGTACTGCATTATCATACACTAATTGCTGTTGCTATTTAAAGCACAGCTTTTACCAAGTCAGTAGAACCTTATCAGAGGTTTGTTTGAGTAACTGAGGTATTTGTATACGAGTATCACATTCTTCGTTCACTGATCTGATTTCAAGGATTCCATGTTCTGTCAACGCAGCGGTGCGTTTGCTCTTCTCTTATGCAGTGCACCCCTCTGTATTTTAGAAACTTGCTAATAGTGTCTCGTCTCTCTGGAGATGTCCCTGTTGTGCCTTTTTCCTGTGGACTGATTGCATGTGGATTTCAACTAATTGGATCCTGTGGATGTCAAGGCCTTGCTGCTGTAAATTATTCAGAGTCTGGTTTGTCTGTAAAACAACATGTAGAAAAGCACAGCACGGTATATCTTCTGTGTACTTTGTATTTAATGCAGTTAAATAATAGATGTCACTTTACTGATTGTTGCTTTGTATATATGTATGTATATACTATTTTCAAAAGGATTGTGGTTGTAAGGGCAAGTATGTTTGGTCATATGGATGATATTACATTGTTTCTTGCACATTTTGCAACACTTTCAAGGTGGAATGTCCAGTGAGTGGTGCTAAAAGCGTGTTCAGTTTAGTCTGAAACGGATCATTGTGAATGTGACTCATTGGTTGTTGTATGTATCACAGCAGTTCAACAATAAAAGTGGTGCTAAAAGTTCAAAGAGCAGGTCATATAGTATTTTAAAGCGTCCTAACATGGAGTCCCCTACAACTGGTATGCATCTAAGGTCAGAAAACATTGTAATTTTATCAAAATATACATTTATACATAGAGTCATTTGTCAATGATTTGTGAAACGATTTGTTCGATCAGTTCTGAGCATAAGGCCCCTCCCTTCCATAAGCCTAGTCTGCTTTGATTGGTCAGCCGGCCAAGTCTGTTGTGATTGGTACAGAGAGGAGTACTCAAGCAAGTTAGCGAGCGCTGCCATCAGTGTTGGCAAGTCCACAGTTGTTTTAATGTCCGCAGGTTGAAGCAACCCCAATATCGTCATATTTAGCCACTGGATTGCGAATTTACCAGGGGAATCCCCCCAAAAAATGTGTATTTTACACCCGCAATGCGATTTTTAACAGGGACCCCCCTCGAAATGCAATTGGACTGGTTTAGGGCTAGTTTTGAGTAGCCCTTGGGCGGTTTTTGTTGTGAAAACCTGTCAACTCTGGCTACTGTTGACAAAGCATTTACCAAAACAATTATATAGTGCTCCAATCCGTTCTTACTATAATGACATAAAAACATTTTAACACTTATGCAAGCGAATGCTTTATCCGAGTGCTAACATGACCAACTGATGAAACAACACAGTTTGTAAACCAAAGTATGCCTACATTCTTTATTATTACACGAAGTAATTAGAACAGCAGTCTATATTAATCAACACATTCTTAGGAAATAGAGGGTTCACAGCGAATTTTCAGAACTATTTCTGTAAGACAGTAATTACCTGGAAACCTAAAGCTGCACTAGGAATACATCTCACATTAGCACAAACAGCTTGCTATTTTGAGCACTCGTACATAACGTATCAATCGTGCTTACAGGTTGTGGTTCGGAGACACTTGTTAGGCCAAATGAAGGAGATTAGAAGCCAATGAACATAAAAGCCAAGATTAGAGATGTAGTACTCCGTAAAATGACAAACACAACAAAAGGTTTGAATCGTATTGCTGTAGTATCGTGGAACTAACTAGCGGAAGTGTTTGTGGGCAGGTCAGAATGTTTGGATTTCACAGGGGCGTATTACTGGTTACCCAGTGGCGTATATCGGTTTCGAAAGATTCAAAAATATAACGACTCGTTAAGGCGGCTCTGAGTCGACTAAGGATAGCTACGTTACAAACTGCAAAAAAAATATATTTTCGAAAACCCATATGACCTGCTCTTTAATGCTCTATCGCATTTAAAAACAATATATCAACCTCACTAAATCCTTCTATAAACCTAACTAATACTGTTAACAATATCAAACATGAGACAAAAAAGTTTATGCTGAGGCAGCCATGACATTTTATCTTGTCTACAAGTCTTATCGTGACTAATTTTCACAGGACATGCACCGAAGTGCTCCACATTGCATGTACAGTGCTGTACTAGGTGAGCTACCGAGCAAGTTTACTATGCCAGAAAAGCAATACGGGGCTGGTTATGTGATGAGAACACTGAAATGTGTTACTTTTAGTGCATGATTTGTAAACTGTTTTGAAGTCAGAACATAATACTGTGCAAAAAATGAGCAGATTATTTGATAATCTACCCCGTGATCGCAATTTGGAATGAAAGGTCATTGGTGTTTTTGTGCCACTAGTGTTTATTTCACCTGGAAATTGAGGTGAAGTGTATGTATAGGGACATTTTTGGAGATTAGGTAGAGGCACGTTTTTCCAATGAGCCTAGGTTGGAAATATTAGCAAATTTCAGCTTCCCCAACAGCTGTTCTTCTGAGAAAGAGCTCAGAGATTATTAATAGCTCAAGCTCAAGGGAATTCGCTTATTGAGAAAAATAAAGCTAGCATTCAGTGCCAAACCTCTCATATCCAATACTGTGCAACCCTTCTGTTCAAATTACTCAAGTTGGTGAAGTCTGAGTTTCTAGTAAATTTTTGCAAGTACGTACTTATACTCCCAGTAACACAAAAAAGCCTTCAGGCCTTTTCTTTTCAAGTCTCTCTTGTGAGTACTGCTATTGCAAAGTGTTGTACCTGAAATCAATATGTTGTGCTATAAAAAGTGGAATCAAAACACCTAGTTGTCTAGGCAGCCATTTTGTTTGGGGGGAGATCCAGTAACAAATCCAGTCTAACAAATTATTTTGGTTTATGAACAATAATGAAGCTTTATGAACTAACAATGTACAGCATTCTACATTTACTAATGGATTTTTAACATTTAAGTTTATACTTTCAGTTGGTGCATTAACTAGTATTAACATTGGAATTTACTTGAAATCTAGAGCATTAACTGGTGTTAGTATATACAACCTTACTTTAAAGTGTGATCAGACTTCCTCATTTTGTAAATTCTAAAGAACTGACAGAAGTATTATACGCATAACACCTTGACAAGCCTTCTAAGTCTTAACCCTCGTCACATGATACAGTGTAAATATATAATTCATCTTGGCAGTTAATGCTGCTGGTCCCTTGAGGGCAAAACTCTTTTACATCTGTTTTTTTTTTTGTATTGTGACAAGTGATAGTAGGACTGTTCTCTCACACTTCACCAAGTCTGTTTAGAGAGGTTCAGAAAGATCAGCTGAATGAAGTCTGAAGAAGGACGCTGGCAGCTTTAGTTCACTTCCTTTGGGGTGACTTGGATTAAAGGGTGTAATCCACCTCGTTTTGGCACCAGACGTCCAGCTGGACTGACCTCAAATCCCAGAAAGCCCGACATGACATATCCCTCAGTGAGGGGAACGCTCGACACCATTTTGATCAGCCCTTTACACAATAACATGGTAAGCTATTGTTAAATTTAAGATGGTAAATGATCAAGTAGTGCTGGACGATATACTGACTCAAACGGTAAACCGGTTTGAATTACGCATTAGGTATGAACTTTTCAAAAAAATGACATACTGGTACAAGTGGCTAAGCAACATAGACAACATTGTGAATTGGTTTGAATTGTTACTATTTTACATCAAAAACTATTCGTATGTAGCAAGTTTGTTTGGACTGTGATTAAAATGCTGTGGTCTTTAGGGATGCAATAATACAGTTAGTCCACGGTTCAATACGTACCTCGGTTTTTAACCATGGTTTTTGGTTCGGTTCAGTGTGTGTTTTTTTTTTTTTTTTTGCAACAAATTAACAAAATACTCCAATAAACCTCTGTACACTGGAAAAAGTGTGGTTTAGTACATGTCTGCTTAATTTTTCTTTTAAGAGAGGTATTATGGTTTTTCTGTTTTTACGCAAAATACAATGGGTTTCATCCATACTGGACGCCAGAGGGCGCCCTTGTGCAGAAAATCCAGAAGTATCGCTGATGATGTTCTGTTCCAGCTTCTCTAATATGGATCGCATCCAAAATTAATGTATTTACATAATATATGTGCACATGTTGTGTGTGTGTGTATATGTGGATATATATATATATATATATATATATATATATTAGGGGTGTGACGAGACACTTATCCCACGAGACTGGGTCCATGAGAACGAGACGAGATTTTTTAACTTTTCTTAAGAAATCCTCAATGATGAAATATATATAGGGAAAACAGTCTTTTATTCAACTGAAAAAGTGTTTATACCCAAACTATAAACTTTTATCCCAGTACTTCTGTTATGTAAATGTCTGTAACAAAGAAATAATGATTATAATGTGGTTGAAAAGACTGTTTGTGTTTCTCTTTCTGAGTTTACATTTACCCCGACCCTCTGATTCATTAACATGGGCAGCGACAAAACGTGTTTCTCACGCTCCACTGACACACGCGATGTAAAACAGTCCTAACACACACAACTAAATTGTTGTCATTCAGGAATAAGATCGCGTGGGCGTTTGAATCGAGATCTCGATATTTTAAGGATTAATCGTGCAGCTCTAATGTAAACACTGCAAAATGTTTTGCAAGAAAGTAGTCACGAGATCTCACGAGATCCGACTGGTTTCGCGAGACACATCGGATCTCGTCACATCCACATATATACACATTTATCTATATGATGAGTGGTGATATGATAATATATGATAATAGTAACTTTATAAATTGAATTTATGATTGTGTCAAGTCAGTAAGTTTATAAAACAGTTACTGCTTTGGGCGTTGTTTAATAAAACTGGACTAGAGAGAGACTTGCCTGTTTATTTAAGTCAGTAACACTTAATGTACTGCGTCTGATTTCTCACATATTGTGTTGTATTGTTGTTAGCAAGAGTGAAAAACGAAATCTTTTCTCTGGAGGGTGCGACTTGGGCGTCCTCTCTGCCGATCCATCAAAATTCCAGCTATTGTTGCGCTCCAGTGGTTGCTCTATAAACAGGAAGTGAGACCTCTCATCAGAGCAAAGGCTTCCTGCTGTAATGACACAACACATACATACACATGTTCTTATTCCCTCTGGTTACATATATACTTACACACACACACACATATATATAACCACAGCAGCCGCCTCCCACCTCCCACCACCTCTCACACGCATATATGCACACATACCAGATGGGAGATGGGTGTGACGGGGGAGTTTCATTTAAGAGAGACTGATCTTCTCTTACCAGAACAGGAACACGCAAAAGAAGAACAGAGAAGAGGGAGGGAAAACGAGCGATTGAGATGGCTTTCATGGTGTTAGATTACCTGTCCTTCTCTGAACTAACCAGAGTGAGAGAAACCAGCCGTTTTAAGAAACTTGAGCTTGTTCAGAGACTGTGACGATGACCTTAAAGCATAGATTCATATTCTTTAATGTATTAACCCCATGATGCATAAAATTAATACTGCAATTAATTTAAAAAAACTTTCTTAATAGTTGTTTACTTCCATATATATATTAACTATTAAGAAAGTTTTTTTTTTTTAATTAATTGCAGTATTAATTTTATGCATCAGGGGGTTAATACATTAAAGAATTTTATTAAGAAAATATATATATTTTCATTCTTATATAATAATTATATAATAAAATTGTTTTATTTTATTTTATTCCAAAATAGGTGTTTTTTTTTATTTTATTATTTTATTTTATTTTATTATATTCCAAAATGGTGTTTTCAGAGAGGTGATATTTATTTTTTTCATTTAATTTTAATTTAATTCAAAAATGGTGTTTTGAGAGAAGTGTTTTTTTTTTTTTTTTACTTTAATTTTATTTTAATTATTCCAAAATGGTGTTTTGAGAGAAGTGCTCTTTTATTTTATTCCAAAATGGTGTTTTGAGAGGTGTTTTATTTTAT